>OVBJ01000482.1:0-54298 GCA_900406535.1 Noccaea bulbosa | reverse complement strand
CTACCAAAAAAAAAAAAAAAAAAAAATGAAGAACGAAGTTTATGAGGTTAACAACACCTTCAAATTTTGATGTCATCGTTTTCTTTTCATATGCTTGGGTAGATAATCTTTGAAATACCCAAAGTCTTACTTCATGTTTCTTTCTATCTTTCTCGATAGTTCTCAATTTTCCTCTTTGCTTGTTCTGACCCGTGATTCACCTATTAAGAAGCTTATGGAATACAATTCGCTTTATGAACTAATAATTTCGTTCTGTTTATGAGCATACACCTTGATTAGTGATTACCTTCTACAACTCAATTTAGATGGTGATGAATTTATAGGTTTTGATTATCGTTTTTACTTTTTATTTCCCTTTTTTATTCTTCTTGAGTACGTTTGTCTTTCACCCGGTTCTCCTATGATCCCTATCATTGAATGTTCTTGTTATTTCAGATCCAAGGAGGCAATTAGCTTTTGTAGTGCTTGAATGATTAGAGATTTGGGTGTTAGACTGTTAGATTTAGGTGTTGATACGGAAAGGAGTTCAGATTTTTCTTTTAAGATTGGTATGAGTCGGCAAAAACAAACTTATCTTAATTTGAAAAATTTATTCACCTAGTTAAGATGGTTTATAAACTTGGTGTGTGTTTTTCTGTCACTGATTGTATTATTTAGTTAGCTATTACTACAAGAATTCATTGAAATAGCTGCGGACTTGCGAAGGCATTTCTGTAGCCAAAGAATTTAGCTACGCAAATGGAGAAGGATGGCGACGAAACAAACAATGTTACTTTTGTAGCTAAATTTGTGGCAAATCTGTAGCGATCTGTAGCTGTGTAGCTACGGATGAATTCTGTAGGTGTTTTGTAGCTAAATAGCTACGTATTGGTTAGAGATAAGTTGTTGCAATAGGTTTTCTATGTAGCGACAGATAGCTACAAATATTAAGTTGCTAAATGGCAACGACGTGTGTGTCCTCACCAATCTGTTGTGTGCATAGCAATGACACAGCAAAATAACGATCTATCGGTAGTGCCAAACATACAAGATCTCTTGCAGTTGCACAGAGATTGCAAACTAGCTAGACGCACTAAAAGTGATGAAGGATGACCACGTGAGGTGGAAACAATTTATACATATTGTTTCGGTGTCCGCATGCGAGATATATTTGGGCTATCTCAAACGTTCCATCTCCTGCAATGGGTTTTTGCGACTCTGTATTTGAGAATATCTTTCATTTGCTTAATACTGCAAAGCGCAAAGATTTTGTCAAGGATATCCGCTTGGTTCCATCTTGGATCTTATGGATCCGATTCTGTGGAAGAATAGGAACACGAAACTCTTTGAAAGAAAATGTTTCCTTGCTAATGAAGTAGTGGAGAAAGCGTGTCATGTTCGTCAATGGTGTATAACATAACATAGAGCGATGGAAGGTATATAGAGAAATCAAAAAGCTTGAAATACGCCATTCGGTGAGCTGTGGTGGTGGAGTCGAGAAGACGACGAGTCAAAATGATCTCACGTCCATTTCTTCTCACGGGAAAAGCTCCACAGCTATCAACAGAGGGCTCAGCTTCGCGACCGGAGACGCGTTTCAAATGCAACATTGGCTTCTCATGATCTACGGCGAAAAACATTTCCGGTGCTTCCTGGGTCCTTAGAGACTCGGCTGGAATCGTTTTAAGTTAGAGTCAGCGCTCCTTTTCTTACGTTGGCTCGTGTTTTGACGCCAAGGTGAGAAGGGGACTGGGCTTTGGAGAGTATGCAGGGTCTTCACATAAAATGGTGGTGCGTTTCTCCGTTTTCACCCGGTTTGGAGGCATACTATCTTGCTCTCTCCTTCTGAACTTCTGTTATGCTCTGGTTTTGTCTATTTATGCTCTGTTGGTATGCTCTGTTTCCAGTTTATATTGTTTTTTATTAACTTTTGGGCTCGTGACATTTTTTTCGCTCTTATGAGCTTTTAATACCAGTTTGATTTAGTGGAAACACACAAAAAAACAGTTCACAATTGTAGGCTTGTAGCCTTGTCCCAAGAAAAAAAAACTAGTTCACATGGTCAATTCTTGACGATCATCATGATCGGATTAAAGACGAAACATGCAAGTGCAAGGGCCAATTCCCGACGATTAGGAACAGATCAAACGTAACGTATATGTACATGTGCTCTTGGTAAAATACCTAAAACTAACCTTTTTGCTTTAGTTTTCATTTGTATTCTAATTCTAAAATGGTAGGTTGACTTGGGCTAGACTCATTCTATTAAAACTATTTTACTTAAACTTAATAATCAAGTGATGCCAAAATTAGCATATCTATCTATTATATCTTCTTCATGGCTTTAAGAGGAATTCTTTACTAAAACTCTTGTGATGATCGTAAGAAAAATTAAAACTACAATCAGGTAATCAGCTCGTCGTGCATGTAGATCTAATAGATGTGACTAAACATATATACAGTTGATGCTGAACTGACTCTGAGATAGAATTGGACAATCCAACAATAGTTGAAGAACCGGCTATAGAAGTCATTATGAAACTTCGATTCTTATGCCCGGGTCCAAGTTAATTTGGTATTTCTCCTTACATCTTTAAATTTTATTTTATAAATTTTGCTTCTTGTGCCTAAACGATATCTTCATTTATCACCGCCTTTCTTGTAAATTCAAAGATGTTCTTACAAATCATATTTTAGCTAAAGAATTTTAAAATCGTGTAAATTCCTATTTAACAAACTAACTAACAGATGTTAAGGAAAATATTATTTCTAGTAGATTTTTTTTTTTTTTTTAACAAGAACACGGAATTTAGATTAAAAACACATAAGTAATATTCTTTATAGATTCTACACTTTTATGGTATTAAAAATTTGTCAAATGATAATATCCCCTTACACGTTTTATTTATATTTAAGCTTTCATAAATAGAACATAATAATTACTATAACACCTAAGATAGTTTTAGTCATCTAGAAAGCTCCGCTCAAAATTTTGGGGAAATTTTTTAAGTCTCAGCCATAACAATCGCCAAATCTTCTTTACCCACCTAAATCTTCTTTTCCCTCTTCTTCTTCGCGGCGGAAACCCTTTCGCTTCCCTCTTCTTCTTTTCCCCCTTCTTCTTCGTTGCAGACACTCTCATACTATCTCAGTGCATCTCTCTCTCTCATAATGATTCTTCATCAAATCGGTCCTTTCCTCCTTCACTCCCAAGGTTCAATGCTTCTTAAATTCTATCTTGAGATCCAATTAGTGTTCAATCCTTGTTTTTTTTTTTCTGGGTTAAATCGATTGAGGGTTCAGTTCGTTAGTAATTTGGTTAAATTATGCTATTCTGTTTTGGGGAATTCTTGTATATATACTGAAATCTATTTAGGGTTTAGTTCTTCTTTTAATTTTTAATTTTTGGGTGAAATTATGCTTTGCAGTTTTGTATAATTGATGATTATACACTTCATCGAATTAGCTTTTGTATTTTACTTTTGTTTCATTCTTCTTTAAAGCCATGTGTTTTTCTTACATAAAGGGTTTACAGCTTTTGAACGTGGATGACTCCGAAAGCCTGAGAGTGATGCCAAGTTCCTCCAAGGTAATCTCATATTCCCTTGTTGGGATGTGTCTCTGGATTTGTGAGCTTTCTAACCAGAAAAATAAAACTGACTTATTCACATGGGTTTGCTTTTTGATGCAGCTCGGAACAAAGGCTACAAGATCATGAAACATTGGTATGTAATAATAATAATACACACACACACACACACTTCCTTTCCTCTTTTGAGATTGTCAATGATATTATTTTACACCTCTTGCAGCTCCTAACCGCCGAGATTCTGAGTACCAAGCTTGGGAGCTTACAAATTATCAACGAGTATGATCATGATCAACCAAAAAGTCAACTACTGTTCCACTTGATGTAACCAACTAAGATTTTTTTTTGTCTCTCTTAATTTTTCAGGAAGTTGTGTGGTGAGAATCTGGACTCTCTGAGTCTCCCAGACCTGAAATCTCTTAAAACTTAGATTCTAGATGGTTGGCACATCGTGGAAGAAGCTTTGTCAAAGGTACTCTTACTCTACTCTTGCTTGTGTCTCTTCTCTAGTTCCTCAAATGCCCAAGATCTTTGTTGATCAAAACTGATGATATTCCCTAACAAGTTTCTCTAAAATGGTTTTTGTTTTGTTTTGAATATACGCAGAAAACGATGGAGCAAGAGGAAGTTGAAAGAAGTTGGGATAAAGGATGTTACGAGCAAGAGGGATGAAGGTTGAGACTTCATGTCTTACAATGACGAAGGCAGAGTCATCCACATTATTTTCATGTCTTTTTCTCCATTTGACTTATTGCCTTGTTGTTTAACAAATGGATACAGATGATAGAGTTGGGGAAGAACCATCAATAACATCACTTTTTGGATGTAACCTTTTTTGTTTGCATACTAGAATGTATGTCTTATATAATGGATGCTTAACAATTCTATAAGCTTTGAATATATTAAGATTTCATGTCATTTACAATTTTAAATTTATTTATTATTAAATATCAAATTTAATTGAGAAATTTTATAAATAATATTAGCCTAGCTACAATGAATACATTGCAATTTCTAGCTAAAGCAACAATAAAATCTGTTGCTAAACTAACATTTAGCCACATTTAATACATATCTAAATCTGTTGCTATATTTGCTACAAATTATCTAGGGAGAAACTGTAGCCACATAGCCATAGAAAATCCTTGGCTAACAATTGCTAATAAGTGACGGAAGAAGTTGTAGCCATTGGCTGCGGAAGTTGCTCTCGCTAATCTGTCACCAATTGGCGACAAAATGGCAACAAACCAACTTTAGCGTCGGAGCTGAGGCAACGAAATTCATTTGTCGCCATCCGTAGCCTTCCTAGTTTTAGCGACGGATTGTGTCTTGCTGCTACAGAATAAACGGTAGCTAATTCAGTGAATTCTGATTGATGCTTTGAAAATAGAAAAGCCTTTTCCTTGTCTTTTCTGAGAATATATTTTCTGTTTTGTTTGTGTGATAGCTTATTGTTATAAAAGAGTTGGATCATGGTAGAAAGAAAAATCTAATTCAATTTTGTTTGAAAGATTTTCTGCTAAAAGCTAAAGTGTTTCAACCCAATGTTACACAAAGATTAAGGGAAAGGTATTTTTGAATTCTGTTATTACAATTTTTTCTTGGTTTTGAGTTTTGTTATTTACCTTTGTCTTTTGATTTTTAATATGAGTTTCAGTAAAGCTGATTTCTTTGTTGTAAATATCTTTGGGTCTTAGACTGTTAGAGTGAAACTCATTGTTTTAAACTAAGGTAAAACCAAACAACAATTTTGTTGGAGAATCATTAGTTTAAAAATTTGTTTTGGTGTATTTGATGGAAACTTAAACAATGTATGATTATTACGTTTTAATTTGGAGCTATGCCTTTGAGCAACAACGTAGAAGAGACTTATGAAGTAGCTTTATCGATGAAACATTCATATGCTAGGTTCTAGATTCACACTCTACAAAACATAACTGATTCTTATGTTAGAATAGAAAGCATGCAAGTATGCAACACATTATGAAGTTTACTTATGTTTCTTCTTCTGTTTATACTGAAAAAATAAGGATGGTCCTTCCAAAGTCGACTCTCAAGGCTCTGTTCAGGAATTATCATGCAACATATTGTAACCTCGAGGTGTCGGTGTTGTGGATGTACTGTTTAATTTCCATTGGTTAATACCCAATATCCTGCATAATCAACACTTAATAGTAACGAAAACAAACTAATGTAAGTGTTCCAAAATTAGTGAAAACTCGTTACCTCAACATGGGATAGAATCATATTGTCTTTGCTGATGAAAATGTGTATTGCTTCCATAGGTTCAAGATCTTCACTTGGATTAGTTCGGACAAATACTAACCGGAAGAGGTTAGCCAAGAATAATACTATTTGGATACCACTTGTGAGATTTCAAGGTATGTGTATTCGAGTGACTCAAGTCTATTCTGTATTTATAGGGTCAACCAGATTGTTCATTAGGTTTAGAAGCATTTAAAAGAGAATATACCGGATGAGCTGAGATTAGGCATTTGGTAACCTGCACCATTCCATATCTGCTATAATATAAATAAAACCTCCGTTCTTGTTAGCTAAAAAAAATATTCTCTTAAAAAGCAGCATATATTTAAGGATCAAAACTGATTACATAGCTGTTTCTTTGCCTTTTTTTCTTTCCATGAAATAAATCACTTTCTAATTTCTGATTTCCAATTACTCAAGTTATTCAAATTAAAGATTCAGCATATTTTACGGGAAATTTTTAACAAAAAAATATATTTTACGGGATATCTTTGCGTGGTAACAGAAACAGAATATGTATTACTCATTATTATTTTCCGAAAAGGCTGTTTCTCATTGTTTACTTATCGCATAAATTAAAGCCAATTTGACAGCTGTTTTGTAATAAATGTAGGTTCACGTAGCCCGTGTGATCAAACCGGGACCATTTTCTTGACCGTGCGATCTTCTTTAATAGTCTACATGTTCTTTGGTTTATTTTCTCGGTTTATCTCGGTTATTAATCTTTCAATCTCGGTCTGATTTAAGTTGCTTGAAAATGGATCCGCGTGTTGTTTTCCTTTGGCTGGGTCGGATTATTTTTCTGATTTATGCCTTAATTTCGGGTTAAATAGTGTTTGGACACTCTTTGTTAAGTTGAAATCTTTATTTTGTACCTCTGTTTTAATAGTATAGAAGATTTGAATTTATAATTTATAAATTTTCTTATAATTTATCAATTTGAATGACACAATTTTCTTACTTTTAATTTATAATTTATCGTTCTTGTGTTTAGAGGCTCGATTATTTGTTTATAAAGAAGAAAAATAATTCATTTTCCATATCATATTAGTCGTTACTTTTAGCACTCCATACTTTGTGTCTAACTTGACTCCTTTTATAACCAAACTATAGGTCTTTTTCCCATTTTGTAATTGCTTTTGATTTTTTTTTCATTTCGTTTAGATAACAAAAGTTACAAAACCATCACACCGATTTCAAGAAAACCAATTACTAAAATCTAAAAACTACATAAACATTCATGGCCTAAATTGTTTCCTGGAGTGAAAACCCATAGGAATTGTTTCCTTTAATAGTATAGATCCTAAGGCATGCTTATATGATTGAAGATTCTTTCTTTTATCACCACTTGACACTGCTTGCGAAGTTGAGGTCTAAGGTTTATGTTTGGCTTAATGGTTCATTTCACACGGTCAAGTTAAAGGCCATTTGATTAAAGTTATTTAAAGTTTCAAACCAATTGAGATATTTTTCTTTAGTTCAAAAGAGAAGAAGAGTCGTGTGATATTTGGTTGGAATTGTATTTATTTATCCAAAAAGAAGCGGAAAAAAGGATGAAGAACTTGTATCATATTATAAAATATAAACTATAAAGAAACAAGAAAATAATATTTTTTATCGCTTAAATTTTCCGAATCAAACATACTCTATTTCAAGTTTGCTTGAGGATTGATTATCAATATTCACGTTGGGATAAATATAAATATTTCTTTAATTGTTAATTTAGTTAATTTTGCTTGTTTTTCAAATATTTGATTAACCTTTAAATGGTTGATTATTTTATTATTATTGAATGCATAACAAAAAAAATGGAAATATTCGATACTGAAAATATATTATATTTCCAAGAAACAAGATATATAATGGATCAAAAATGTTATTTGAATTAATTATGAAGTTCATTAAAATGAAAGAAAATATGTCTAACTTAAAACTCATATATTGTATATTGTAAAATCAAAAGTATTATTTTAAAAGGTATAATATTATGGAACAATTTAGTTTTAAATTAAGAAGTTTTGTCTACCGCGCGTTGACGCGCGGGTTTGTCACATAGTAATAACTAAAAACAAATTGATCGGGTCGGATACCAAAACTAAAACAGTTGATGTGAGGAAGTTGATGTGAGGAATGATAACCTAAAACTTGCGTTTTCCTCAAGTAATTGATGTTATTATGAATCGAGTGGTCAAAACCGGTTTACGAAAAGAAACAGAGAGATAAAAGTAAAAAAACAGTGAAAATAAAAGTAAGAGCCATAGTAAAAAGTAAAATAAAGTCGTTATAAATAACACCTCTCCCTCTCTCTCTTTTCCACCAAATCTTCTGCAAAAACTCTTTCTTCTCTCTCTCAAGCGATAATGAATAATGTTCATGTTGCACTCTTCATCGCCTACATCTCACTCGTGTGTGTCATTCCAAGAGTTGATTTCAACTCCCCAGGTTATCCAGCTCCGGCGGGAATGACGTCATCTGCGATGGCAGCAAATCAGATCGCGGCTCGGAGCGTGAGGCCTTTGAACGGTTTAGCGTTCGTCTTAGCTTCAGCGTCGGTATTACTTCCGGCAACAGAGAGAACCCGACGAGCTCTTTTGATTCAGGCTTTGCACTGCTTTGGAGTCTCTTTCATCTGTTTGAATTTCGCTAGAATGTGTCCTCTCACATTGCTCTCTGGATTCCCTATTTCCCAAGGAGTTATGTTGCTTCTCACTCTTTTCTCCTTTTTCTTCTGGTTGGTCAAGAGGCTTCCTCGTTGAAACCGCTCTCAGCTTACTATCATCACTTCATCAGTGTTGGATCGTGTTCTCGTAATTTCTCTTTGCTGGAGTTTGTTTGTTTCTTTGATGTGTTGTGTCGGCTGTATTAGGGTTTNTTCGTCGAGTTTTTTTTTTTTTTTTTTTAGTTATGTGTGTGTTTAGATGGTAATCATCACTCTTGTACCCTTTTATTGTTTTTGAAATGAAAACAAAAAAAACTTTAATGCTTTTTCAGCATATGTATCCGTTATTTATATATAATACGGACTTCAAAGTTACATAACAACAAAAAACTTTATCTAAAGTATATGTACATTAGGCAGAGAGACCTTACGAGAATCTTTTCTTTTTTTAGGCAAAACCTAAAGTCAGAACTTTTGTATGGTTCATTACTTCATTGGTACCAAAAGTTGTTCTCGATTTATATTTTTGAAAACATTTTACTTTGGGTTTGTTACAGTCAACGAAACTTTACCATGGTTAAACCAAACCACACTTGATCTCTTTTTAAAAACCAAACCACACTTACTGTGGTTAACTTCTAAACTCATTATTTGTTGCCTAGCTGACAGCTGTCACAATCACGCGGGACCGGATCCTCTGCTTTCTCAGTGAAAAAGGAGACGTTTAACGTTTAACATAGAACTGGTGGTGGTNGGGGGGGGTTTTAAAAAAAAAAAAAAAAAAAAAAAAAACATAGAACTGGTGTGGAATAGGAACTTGGAATCTATGAGAGGAAAACCAGTGAAACTCCTCCACAACGTAAAGCTCAAAGCAAACAAGCCGGTTTGGTTTGGTTTAATGTTTCTTAGTGTTTGTGGTTGGCTATTTCAACCATTCACCACCTCCACGGCGATCACCCAAAAACAGAGAAGGATTTCAAAAGATAAATGAGATCTGTGTTTCCTTGAAACCAATTGTGAGAATGTTCTGATGCCGTAACTTTATAAAATAAAACAGCTGATGTGAGCAATGAAACATAAAACTTGCGTTCTCCTCAAGTAATTGATGTTAAAAACTCCAACCAGTTTAATAACACGTCTCATCCTCGTTTCTTTTTTAACTTTTCAAGTACTCAACTGATTCATTTTGTGTTCTTCGGGTTGTGCATAAAAAATATGTTGAAGACGTTTGATCATCAGAGTACAAGATATATAATCCATTCATGATTTACATACATTAAAGGATCGTAATAGGTTTACGTTTAGATATCACATTATCTTTATCATCAGTAGTAGCTCATAAACTTGTCCTTGTGGGGTTTGTTATCAAGTCTACTAATATATTTTGATTCATATATTGACCAGTTTCAATGAGAATCTAAATCTTTAGTTGTAAAAGACAACAGCAAAATGATATATTTTGACAAATAACAGGACAAAGAGGAAGTTTTCCCTACAAAAAAGGATAAGAAATACATAACATGTAGGGTTGAGATTTCCTTACTCTTATTTGCACTATATTGGTTGACTCTCTATTCGTTTTTTGGGTCGTCTAAACAGAGAAAGAAGGTGGCTTTTGCTATGTTCATAAAACTACTGGTTTGAGTTTCGATCGTTATAAGAGAATGGCCAACAAACTCATGACCTTGTTGCTCTTCTTGTTCTTTGCTCTGTTTCATGAGTCATGCAGGTGTAGTTATTTCCATGTAGACTCGCCTATAGACTCGCTTCTTGAGTTCAGCAAGTCCCTGGAACCACACCGCGAGAGATCCCGTTATCAAATTCATGATCTTTCTTCATGGAGTCGTGGCAAAGATTACTGCTCCTGGGCGGGTGTGGCATGTTCTGACACTTCCCATGACGCTATCAGTCTTGTTTTGGAGGCGAAATCCATGAGATCGAGCTTGAGTTCTCACGTTATGTATCCATTGTTCAGAATCAAGACGCTCATCAATCTTACCACGTCGAATTATCCGTTCACCGGTGAGATACCGGATCAAGGCCTTGTAATTTTGACAAGGCTCAAGACGCTGCGCCTTGAGAACAATAGCTTCTCAGGCTTAATCCCTCGTGAGTTATTTAGTCTCACTGAGCTCACGGAGCTATCACTTAGTCGAAACAATCTCGTGGGTGAGATCCCTCTCGAGCTCTTCGAGTTAGAGAATCTCAGAGATCTTGATCTCAGCGAGAACAACATTTTCTTGAGAGGTGTTGCAAAGCTAACATTAACAACATCCAGAAGAAGAAGAAGCTTGTCACGCTTGTCATTAAAGTCCTGCAACATCTCAGGGGAATTCCCCCTCCTGCTCTCCCAATATACGACTCTGGAGGTGCTTGACTTGAGCAAAAAAAAATCTCAATGGAAGCTTCCCCGAGTGGCTCTCTCGATTAGAAGACCTTCAGACTCTAGACCTCTCAAGCAACAAGCTCACTGGCTCTTTGCCTCCCCGTTTGTTTCAATCTCACAAGTTAAGAAGTCTTTTCTTACATGGGGATGAAATCTATATATGGAGAGTTACCCATAAGCATCGGCGAAGCTATTAGTCTAGAGCATCTTCATCTCTCTTGGAACCATCTTAACGGGTCTGTACCGGAATCCGTTACAAGACTTGGAGTGCTCAAGACACTTGATCTCTCAAGCAAATAGATCCACAGGCAGTATTCCGGGAACACTACTCGAAACTGTGTCAACACTCAATCTAGGCCATAACGCGCTAAGCGGCAATCTTCCCTGGAATCTGAGTAGCTCAAAACTGGGGAGACCTGAATCTCCAGGAAATCCCCATGGCGATCTCTCAGCTGTATCAGCTTAGGTCCTTTAACCTAAGAAGAAACTCCCTGACCGGGAAAATCTCAGCACACCTATCGAACCTGATTCACTGGTGAGGTTCCAGTTGCAATGCTCCAAAACATCCCAGTCATCAATCTAGGGCACAATGCTTTATCAGGTAACGTCCCAAGCAAGCTAAGCAACTCCATGAGATGGGAGATCGTTTATCTTGATCTTCAAGGCAATAACATTAGCGGCGAAATCCCAACCCTTCTCTCAGTACTGTTTCAACTCCGGTTCCTAAACCTGAGGAACAACTCGCTGACAGGACCAATCCCCTGCAACATATATATCAAACCAGACACAGATTCTTGGGACCTTAAATGGGATGATGAAGAAGCCCGAGGTATTCGGTCGCACGATCCCAGATGAGCTGGCGACCGTAATGGAAGTCATTTGGAAAAATAATTGTTGGAGGTGAACCGGATTTTGATGAGTCATGTGATATTGGATTGTTTGTACCTACAAAAGTCTTGTTAATAATCGCTTATATTGAAAAGCATTAGTTTGGTTTTTTTTTCTTTCAAATATGGATAGAAAATATTCAGTCTCCATGTAACATGTTGTGTAAGCTCGTCTAAGCTGCTCACTTGGTTAACTTGGAATCTCCCTGCGACGCTACAATGGAGATTTTAGTCTACGAGACTCCGGGAGACGAAAATCAGTCAGATTTCTCCACAACGTAAAAAGCTCAATCAAACATATTTTAAAATTTAATGAACGGAAATAAACCGGTATGGTTCAATGTTAGACTAAATTATTCCTGGTTTTTCATATAAACCGAAGCCGGTCGAACGGTTAGAGAGAAAAGCCCTAAATACACACCTTCTTCGCCAACTTTTTGCGTCGTCGCTTAATTAAACTCGCTCTTAAACCCTCGATAGAGGAGAGAAACGCAGTCTTTGCGGAATCTAGCCTAAGAAGAAAAAATGAGACCACCGATGGGCGGCGGCGGATTCAGGGGAAGGGGAGGAAGAGACGGCGGCGGAGGACGATTTGGTGGTGGTGGTGGACGATTTGGTGGCGGTGGACGCGGAGGCGGTCGCTTCGGAGGTCGAGACGAAGGACCTCCTAGCGAAGTCGTGGGTTCGTTTCGATCCTTTTTACTTGTTGTTTGCTTTTGGAATTACATCATTGCCCGGATTTTTAGACTTGAGTTTTGACATGATTGAGCTGATTTCCTTCAAGTGTAGCATTAATTGATGAAAAAAAAAAGTTCAATTTGTTTCTCAGTGACGAATCATATCCTGCTACTCTTTGGTTTTGTTTAGCAGAAACTTATTGCAGAGCTATTGAATTGAATTGCTTTTGACGGATTTGGTTACTTATACATTTTTTTTATGCAAAGAAATGTATAATGCTTCTTGACGAGGTTTGTTTCTCTGATTGCAGAGGTTGCAACTTTCCTCCATGCTTGTGAGGGAGATGCTGTGATCAAACTCACACATGAGAAGATACCGCGTTTTAATATCCCTATCTACCTGCAGAACAAGACTCAGATTGGTAAAGTTGATGAAATCTTTGGCCCTATCAACGAATCAGTAAGCTCTCTCTTTATCTATATGTTTTGTTGTCTTCTTCTTCTTCTTCTTCTTCTTTCCTCTGTTTCTGATCAAACTAGAGGTTCCAGGCATTTATTCCTGTTTTTGTTTCTTGCTACAGTTGTTCTCTGTCAAATTGATGGAAGGTATCGTAGCCACCTCGTTCACTCCAGGAGACAAGTTCTTCATCGACCCTTACAAGCTTTTGCCCCTCTCTACATTCCTTCCTCAGCCAAAGTAAGTTAACACATCAAAACATTAGCAAGCAAAAGTATGAGTTGAGAGTTGCAAATAACATTATGTCTTTGTTCTTGCAGGGGTCAATCAGCTCCAAGAGGTAGAGGAGCTCCAAGAGGGAGAGGAGCTCCAAGAGGTAGAGGAGCTCCTAGAGGCAGAGGAGCTCCAAGAGGTAGAGGTGGATATCCATCACGAGGTCGTGGAAACTTCAGAGGCCGAGGAAGAGGATAGATTCTTCTCCTACTAGTCTATATGCGCTTATCCAGCTTGTACCCTTTGGGTTTTGTCAGTGACCATCGTTTTCCTAGATTCTCAAATTTTGGTTCTTTGGTTTTTTAATCAATGTAGTAAGAAAAATTGCATCAATTTTAGCTTCCATTAATTGAAAATTTTGAAAGATTACAAGTGCAACTAGAAATCAAGTTTTATTACCCTGAAATTGAATGAAATTTACAGAGCAAAAGCAAATCAATAATAATACAGAAGGATTGTCTTTGACTTTGATTTCTTATTTTGAGCTTCTTCCAAGTGGAAACCATCATGATCCCCAGCCTCTGATAATGGTAGCTTGAGCCACACGGTTAACACCGAGAGTGAAAGCTCCCATACGGAGATCACAAGAGTGAGTCTTACACATCTCTTTCAAGTCTTTGAAGCCACGAGTCATGTAATTCTTGAGCTCCTTGTTCACCTTTTCCTCTTCCCACATGAATCCCTGTATGTTCTGCACGCACACAATTCACGAATCAGTGTTTTGATTGACTGGATTAGCCGATTAGGTCTTACATTCTCGGTTCGAAAGTCGTACCTGAACCCACTCGAAGTAACTTACGGTGACTCCTCCTGAGTTTGCGTATATATCTGGTAGGATCACAACACCTTTCTTCCTCAAGATCTGCAGAGATGGATAGAGCATAGTCTTTTGTTACGCTGAGTTTGAGAAGGAGAAGAAGAAGAAGAAGAGTGAAAGCAAAGAATCGAATTTCTCTAACCTCATCAGCCTCAGGATCAGTTGGATGATTAGCACCTTCAATGATGAATTTTGCTTTAATCTCATTTGCATTTCCCCTACACCACAGAGTTTCCGAAAGATCATTCCGAGAGAAAAAGTTAAACTGATGTAGCAAGAAACTAAATTTACCTGTTGATGACCCCCCCTAGAGCTGCAGGGACAAGGATATCACAATCTTCAACAAGAATCGAATCAGGATCCACCGAATCAGCGCCATCAAACCCATTGATTCCTCTGTTTTCTTCGGTATGTTCAAGTAAACCCAAGATATCGATTCCATTCTTGTTCTTGATTGCTCCTGTCACATCGCTCACCGCCACAATCTTCCCACCTTTCTCACTTATCAACTTCGCCGCCCAGGAACCCACATTTCCGAAACCCTAAAAGACAGAGACAGTAAGAATATCTTCACACACAAGCAACCTCTCCTAAAACTGAAAACCTCTGAACTTTATATACGGATATACCTGAATGACGAATCTCTGTCCAGATATGCTCTTTCCATGTTCATTGAGTAAAGCTTCTGTTGCAAATAACACTCCTCTCCCAGTCGCAGCATCTCTCCCCAGAGATCCACCAAGATCCTGCTCAAAATTCATCCTCGATATTCATATCTCATCCGGTTTAGGCATTTTTACCGGACCAACCTATATTCTTGTTTACAAGTAACAGTCACTTACAATCGGTTTCCCAGTCACAACAGCAGGCGAATGTCCGTGGAATTTCGAGTACTCATCAAGAATCCACGCCATTGTCTGAAAAACTCATCATTATATTTTAGATGACAACACACATAAAAACTATATAAAGGAAAAACAAGAAGAAGATCTCAAGATCATGTTTTCAAAACCTGAGGACCGGTTCCCATGTCAGGAGCTGGAACATCGGTATGAATCCCGATGAGATCGTGGATCTTCTGTGTGAAAACTCGAGTCAAACGTTCGAGCTCCGAGATGCTTAGCTCGCTCGGGTCACAACCAATCCCTCCTTTGGCTCCTCCGTAAGGTATCTTAGCCACTGCTGTTTTCCATGTCATGAGTTGAGCCAAAGCGTTTACTTCATCTGGTTCGACCTGTAAATTAACCAAAATCCGGTTTACTTCATACCAAAATCGAAGTTGCTTTTGGCTAAATTATAGAAAAACAAAATTAAAGCAAACCTCTGGGTGATATCTGATTCCACCTTTCATGGGACCTCTTGCATTGTCGTGTTGAACTCTGAATCCAACGAATGATGCAAGAGTTCCATCGTCTTTCGGTATGGTACATTCCACCTGCAATAGTTGGTTAGTTCCGACTTAATAAGTTGAAGAAAACAGAGGAAAAGAAAATTCGAACCTTGATTTCTCTGAAGGGAATGAGAAGACTTTTCTCGAGCTTTGAGTCCAAACCAAGAAGCCTAGAAGCTAGCTTGAAGTTTCTGTTGGTTGCTGCTAAAGCATTCATGGCTTTCGTCTCTGTTTTTTATTTTTTTTTTTTTTTTTGTGTGTTTATTAGATCAAGAGACTCCTCTTATAAGAAAACGATCGGAAAATGTGATATTTGCTTATGTTATTGCAAATGTACATGTGTGTTATATATAGAGAGAGATACGTACACACTTCGTGTTTGTGTGTCTATGTAGATATTTTTTTTTCCTAGGGTAAATACATTAAATGAGAATTTTTATCAGGTAAATGAAATAAGTAAATATATGATATATATCCATAATTGATCCTTTCTTTGTTTAGTAAACATTTTTAACACACAAGACATGTAACTGTTCATGGAATATTCATTTAATCGAAACCAAATCCGGAGACCAATTAATGAGGATAAATATATAGTATTATTTTCATTCCACAAAGATCCCAACAAGAATAGGAAAAAGGGTTTATACACAGGATCATAAAAATACATAAATGAAAGAGACCGCTCGTATAAATTTATCTAAATTTTCTCACTGTCCTTTTTCCATTTCTAAAATCTAGATGAGTTTTAACTTATAGCAATGAAAAACCACAGATAATGACTATATTATATGTACCTAACTGTAGAAACCCAATAAAGTCTAGTCTACTCACCCTAAATATAATTCATTGTAATTTTTTTAACTCAAATTTAACATTTAGAATCTAAAAGAAGTGTTTGTGTACCTTCATAGCATATTTAAAGAAAAATATGAATGAAGATAGATAATGGCAGTCTAGTTAGAGGTCCATCTTATATAGATACTACCGAACATTGAGCATCCACTATAGACCAGATGAATTCAACATACCTTCAATATATTTTTTCAAGCATTTTATTGTGATATTCGATCAGCAATGAATCTTGCATGTCATGAGATCTTTACGTGTTAGCTTATTATATTCTATAGCCCCTACATATAGCGTATACACTTTTCTGAGTAGTGACACACAAAAAAAACGTATACACTTGACTTGGTGAGTTAGTGGCAAAACAACGCCTACACTTATTTTTTTTTGCTTAAAATAAACGTATACACTTAATTACACACATATACTCAGTTTTGATTGTAAAGATTCTTCTCACAATATTTTTTTATATCTCGAATCAGAATCTTTAGAGAATTAGAGGAGGACACGACAGGAAGCAACAAATAAAGAAACATAAACAACTTCAAAGATTCCACCATCAATGAATCTTTTGGAAAAAAGATTCCCCATGATTTATGCTTCCACTAATTAATTGAATCTTTGTGTGGATTTCCACCAATATTTCTTTCTCCTTCAATTTTCCAAAAGTAGATATCAATTACGTAAGAACGTTGACCGTAACCCTAGTGTTTCTATATTTTATATTTTTATCTAACCTCTTTTGTCGAACCAATGTATATAACAAATATATAAAGTTCGGTTTAGAGTGGCTAATGTCGTCACGGATATAAATTTGTTTAAACTTTAAACCTTGGAAAAAGGATAACCCAATTTTAAACAATGGGCTCATTAGGCCCATCAATCTCTAAATTTGAAAAATATAATTCTTAAATGCCAAGTATAAAGTTTAAGAATTATTATATTTTTCAACACATCTCTAAATTAACTCTCTCAAAGAGACCGAGTCTCGTCATTACCATTGTTATCTCCAACTGTCTGACACTGCATTAATGTCGGTCGGTTCTCGTTTTCCCACTCACAATGACCCCAAGAAAAACGATGAGATGCAACAAAAAGCAAAAGGTAATTAAACAAAGGAACCAAAGCTCATCCGATTCAGAGCACACCGAGTCCAAGGTAAATAAAATTTTCTTAATGCCAATTGAAAGGACCCATTTTGTTGCCTTAATATTATTTTTCCCTCTAGTTGTGGAATTAAAACGTATTGCTTTAAGGTAGGACTTGAATTTGCTAGGCACATGATAAAAAGATCTCATTAATGCAACTTTGTCAATGAGATTATGTTCCTCCTAATTTACTTATGCAGTAAAATAATCATATCAGATGCTTTGTTCTATCACATAGGATTGTATGAACAATTCTTTTGCTTTCCTTTTCTATATATTTGGAAAATTTCAAGAAGACTGGTCATGTTAATGTGTTTTGAATGCGTCTTTGCAGATTGGATACAGTTTAGTTTCTGGAAATCTGGTTACTCTGAATTTTAGTGAAAGATCAGATCATATCAGAAGGAAGGGCATAGAGAATGTCGACAGTTGGAAATTCGACAAACATATTTTGGCAAGAATCACCCATTGGGAAAACTGAAAGGCAGAAGTTGCTAAACCAGAAGGGTTGTGTGGTGTGGATCACAGGGCTCAGCGGCTCAGGTCAATCTTCTAAACAATCTTAAACCTTCCACCATTAATGTCTATAGAGCTCTTATGTTACATTAAGTCTCTTTGTGCAGGGAAAAGCACGTTGGCTTGCTCGCTAAGTAGAGAGCTGTACACCCGAGGAAAGTTATCATATATTCTTGATGGTGATAATCTTCGTCATGGTTTGAACAAAGATCTTGGTTTCAAGGCAGAGGACAGAGTTGAAAACATACGCAGAGTCGGTTAGTACATTAATTATCTTTTGACTTTTCAAAAGCGTAATGTTCAAGAAAACCAAACAGTTTGTTCTATAAACGCAGGAGAAGTAGGCAAGCTCTTTTCGGATGCGGGTTTGATCTGTATCGCCAGCCTCATATCGCCTTACAGAAAAGACCGTGACGCATGTAGGGAAATGATGAATGATTCATCTTTTGTCGAGGCAAGCTATTTTGAAACCAGAGACATTTTCGGTTTCTAGCCTCATTTGAATTTGGTTGAAGCTTAAAAACAGAACTTGTGATGTGTTGTGGCATAAACTCTTCAGGTTTACATGAACATGTCTTTACAATTGTGTGAAGCAAGAGACCCTAAAGGCCTATACAAGCTTGCACGTGCAGGAAAGATCAAAGGTGAGATAACTACCATAAAAACAGAAGATAGCAAGTTGCTTCCATATCATTTGAATCGTTTAAAGAAGCTTTTGTTTTTGGTTTGCTTGATACCTTGTTGTTCAGGTTTCACAGGAATAGATGACCCGTATGAATCACCCTTGAATTGTGAGGTATGAATGATTCATGTGAATGTATGATTCTTCTTCAAGATAATCGCAGACTAAATATTTTACTGTTTATGTATGTCTTGAAACATAACAGATAGAGCTGAAAGAGAAAGAAGGAGAGTGTCCATCCCCTGTAGCTATGGCTGAGGAAGTAGTCTCTTATTTACAAGACAAAGGCTTCCTTGAAAACCATTAACCTCCACCAAATTTATTCCAACCGCCGCTGAGATTTGTTTTCCCTTTTCTATGTGTTCTCTGCTTTTATGTTTCTTCGCTTAACTGAAACATTGCAAATCCTAAAGAAGTTTGGATTGTAAAGACATATATATGCGCTTAATTCCTTTGCAACTTTATTTTTCCTCTGAAACTTATCACCTTTTGGTAACGTTCAACATTTCTTAGCAAAATGTGTTAAAATGTATCTTTTTTTGTTTCTATAAAGAAAACAGTTCTGATTAGATATAGTAAATCACACCGTATAAAGTAAGACATCATGTCATTACATCGATCTTAACATCGTGTAAAAGTATATTTTTAATTTATTTTGCCAATTCTGTTGTAATTCAACGTGATAAATCATGCCAAAATTTAACAAAAACACTCTAAAAGAGTGAGCTGCACGGATCCTGAAAAAATGGGACGGAAAAATCAAAATAATTTATTTTTCGGAATTATTCAAATAGTTCGAAAAATGAAAGGGTTTATTTGTTATTTTCCCCTAATATTAGATCGTTAGTTCTGCAATTAAGATAAACAAAAAAAACAAAACAGAACTCGATCCCGGGAAATTTTGAGAGAGAGATGGTGTTGAACAGTCGATTGGTAGAGACAACAGTGAATATATCGACGGATCTATGGCAATACATAGCTTGTAACCCCGAGAGACTTCCTCGCGCCACCGTGCTCCGTTTCATCTTCTGCATCCCTCTCCTCCAGCTCCGCCGCGTCGCTTTCTCTCTCGGGTCATACCTCTGCTTCGATTCCGATCGCAATACTCACTCCGATTAGCTTCCCGGCTTCGTTTCCACGTATCGTCAAATTTGCTCCGTCTCTTGTTCGTTTGTTAATTACGTTTTCGACTTTGATTTTGTAATTTCAGTTGTGTAATTTGTTTCTTTGTAAACCGAAAGTGATTAAAAAAAAAATTGAATATACCAGAATAAACCGAACATTTTCGTAAAAGACTGAAACCAAACCGGATTGTGAGGAATTGTCGTCGTCGTCGTCAGAGGAGAGAAGAGACGTGTAAAGCAAAAGAAGATCGAAGGTGTTTCGTGAGGAAGAAGATGAAGTCGGTAGTGGCCCATTTCTCAACGCCTTTAATCACTGCTAGATTCTTCCCTACATGTCTCTTCCATCGATCATCGATCTCTGCTTTTGCTTTCCCAGTCGTCCGCCGTCGGAATTCTTCTCTCACCATGGCCTCCGCAGCTCAGTCTTCTTCTCAGGTTTAGTGGTTTTGAAAGAATGGATTTTTGTTCTGATTTTGGATTTTAGCTGGTGGGTCAATTGCTATAGTTGGGGAAAATTAGTGAATCAGTATGAAATGTGAAGCTGCTGTTCATGTAGATTGATAAATCCCTAGTTTTTTCCGTATGATTTCATGTATTTGGAAGTTAGATCATTGAAGACGAGTCTAAATCTGTGTGATATACTTTGATAATCAGGCCGTATCACCAGGGAGTGTCAACAGTGATACAGATGTATTCAAATTGATTCAAGCTCACGAGGTAAGTGGTAACCATGTTCTACGAACACATGTATATAATATATACACACACTCATGTTCTCAAGTTGATATGTGGTCGTCTATTCCAGGAGAGGGCTGCTCGTCTTTCTCCAGTCGAAGATATCCGAAATGTTCTTAATGGTAGTGTTTGCGGCATGCTTTCCACTGTTTCTCAGGTGACCAATTAAGTTTTTTCTTCTATGAATATGGTTTCTCAGAGAGAAAAGTAATGGTTATATTTGACTATTGGTCACCGTGTCACAAGTTATGACACCTACCTTGGCTTTACCTCATTTATCTGAATTTGGATGTGGTGCAGAAGTATGAGGGTTATCCTTCAGGATCAGTGGTTGATTTCGCATGTGATGCTGATGGTTCTCCAATTCTGGCAGTCAGTAGCTTGGCTGTTCATACCAAGGTTTGTTTGCTTATTTTAACAATCAAATCATTCCTCTCTGTTTTACAAACTGAAAGATGCTCATCTGCTTGCAGGATCTGTTAGCTAATCCAAAATGCTCGTTACTGATTGCTAGAGAGCCAGAAGATAGGACTGGTTTGAGGATCACCCTTCATGGTGATGCTGTGTTGGTATGTATTTCGCTGTGTCACTCTATATACACTTAGCATTTAAACACCATGCTTGAATTTTCGTTTTATATGTTTTGTTTAGGTTTCTGACAAAGACCAAGCGGCTGTTCGATCTGCCTATTTAGCCAAGCATCCCAATGCTTTCTGGGTAAATGACTAGAAAGTTAACAACTTCACAAAGACAATGTATCAACTGAACCTTTTTCTTCTCTAGGTTGATTTCGGAGACTTCAGCTTTATGCGACTTGAACCGAAAGTGGTCAGATATGTTTCAGGGGTTGCAACTGCTTTTCTAGGATCCGGAGGTTTCTTTTTCCACTTCATCTTCTTAGTATCCTACCCTGCTAATTTCTGCTTATGCTCTGAAATCTCATTTCCAGAATTCAGCAAAGAGGAATACCAAGGAGCCAAAGTCGATCCTATTGCTCAGTTTGCAAAGCCTGTAACGGTATGCCAATCATATTTGCGATACAGTTTTTGATCAACAAACAGCAGTGGAAGTATGTAGTAACTTCTTTTAATTTGGGCAGTCACACATGAATAAAGACCATGAAGAGGATACCAAAGCCATCGTACACCATGTAACATCCATACCTGTAAGTAACTACACTATTCAATTCATCATCTTAATCTATGAGATCCAGTTGAGCCTAGCAATGTTTGTCTTTGGCGCGCGATCATACCATACGGATATATGTTCACATGCATGACTTCTCAAACTGAAATTTCAGGTGGACAGCGCCTTGATGCTGGATTTGGACAGCCTTGGTTTCAATGTTAAGGTGTGTGTTTTTTTAATCATTTTTCTCTCTCATCTTTTATCTGTGAGTTCCTGAAACAAATCTTATCTTCCTCGTTCCAGGCTACTCTTCAAGGGAACACTTTCAAGCTCCGAGTTCCTTTCCCAAGACGCGCACAAGACAGAAAGTAAGACGCTCTCTGTTACATTATTGTTCCTGAACTCTTTGATCTGCTGACTCTCTTTGGTATTGAGAGTGCTCCAAAACTGATTAAATCTTGGATTGGTGGTGGTTCCAGGGATGTGAAGACACTGATAGTGGAAATGCTTCAAGCTGCCAAGTCTGCTTCCAATTAATTTGCTAAATAAAGATGGAAACCTCTTTGCCTTCTTCGATTCCTTCAACAGCAGCAACATCCTCCTTTACACATTCATCGTCTTACTCTTACCTATCACTTCGTCCTGTATATATATCTTAAGAAGACTATAACAGAACTTGATACATGAAAAAGTAGTAGAATGTAGATTTGTGAACTTTCCCTTTGCCTTGATTGTTGATTGTTATTTCAGGGGAAAAAAAGATAAGAGCATAGACAAAGCCAAATCATTTATAGATATATAATCAACTGCTTTGACGTATGTCCTTGATTTTCATTTCAGACACATTTTGGATAAAGTACAACCTCAAGAGTTGTCGGAATATATCAGAAGTTGATTGGGGTACACGGAGTCCGTGTTGCAGTTATGCCAAATAGGACTGGCTAATAGATATTATCTGAAAGCTCGAATTAATAGATTATGGATAATGTAACAAGTTACAGCAAGCACATACACATTGACACAAAGAAATGGACTTTCCTTGGTGTTCAAAGTACTCAACTGAGTAATTTCATTTCAAGTACTTTTTTTTTTCCAAGATTTATAAAGTGAACCCATGAGAGTTTAGCTGTAACTTCAACCAATAGGCAAACATTTATAGTAATTTATTAACTTAAAACATCTCAATCTGAGTCGGTCTCCACATTTCCCATGGCTTTTAATCCTCTTGCTCGCCTCTGCAACACCAAACACATCACCACACACATTTCCCATGGCTAATCACAGCAAACATCTAGAAAAGTTATAAGTTAATACCTTCTTAGAGCTCTTCTTCACCCTAACATCATATCTATCCGGGCACAAATCAGCCAACCATGTTCCAGGACTCACCGACTGTAATCAGACAATTGAAGAATCTTCAAAACACTTTTCATAAAGACAAAAGAAGAAAAGTAATAATGAGCTTTGAGACTCACGAGTAAGCTTCTTTGGATGAGTTTGGCTCTCTTCTTGGGCCTATGGGAAGGTTTGCAACCTTTCATAGCCATGAAATCTTCTTCCTTTTCTTTGCTTGATAATGTTATCAACAGCTTCGGCCACATACTCTCATCTCCCATGTTGTTGCTATCTTCTCCATTGTTTCCATCTAAGCTACCTTTCCCAATGTTATCAACTACACCTCTCGTAGTATAATACCTCTCCTCTTTCTCCGGCGACGATCTCCGGCGATCTGGTAGTCCAGATCTGAGGATTGTCCCTTGTGATCCCCTACAAAAATTGAAAATTGCCTTGGATTCTAATTGAGATACTGAGCAATTTGAATCAATTTCTTACCTGGAGAATCTTGTGGACTGGAGGAGGAAGTTTTCTTGACCTAGAAAACGAGAAGAATTTTTCTTTCCAAGTAAGGAATTGGATTCGCGTTTATCTTTGGCTCTTAGACATCTCAATCTCTTCTTGTTTCCCCACTGTAAGAATATTTCTTGTTCTAACGATGACATTTCTGGAGAACTGAAGAATTTACGCAAAGAGAATCAAACTTTTAGCATAAAAAGGGATTTTTTCATTGAAAAATGAATCGATAAAGAGGATGAAAATCTCGGGAAGTTGTTCCCAATTAACCTACACAGATCGATGCTTTTCCTGGGGAAGAAGGCACTGGAAAAAAGTGTGATGTCTACTACGAACTTGGACCACCGCAGCCGCTAAACTCTCCGGCGGGTCTGACGAAAACTTGGATGAAAAAGACCAGAAATGTCTGCAAATTTGGGTTTAGGGCATCTCTTGTAACTGGAGCGATCTTCATGAACCGTTGGATTAGAAAATAGACGGTCCGATTTTAGAGAAGTGAGAAAATGGTTTTTATACGAAATAAATTCAGAAAATCTGATGTAATTTCGGTTCTGATATAAAAAAATTTGGACAGGAAAAAAGTGAATTTTAAAAATAGGTCATGTGAATAAATAAATGGATTGAAGCATGTAAACCTCGTATTTAAAATTTTAATTTAGATATGTCCTCCACTATATAACAAAATTGAATATATTATATATGTATCCCTTGTAAATTTAACTGACATTAATAAATATCAGACGGCGCAACTATTTCTAGAGTCGGGTGACAATCTGCCATGGTTTGGTCCTGATGTTAGGAGACTTCAAGAGTATGCCTGAAAAGTTTAATGTCCGCCTAAGATTAACCACTTTATCTGACAGGTTATAACTGGTTGCATGTCGGTAAATGCAAGGTTACACAGTCGAAGAATACCGATAGATCCTCTATGTACGATATGTGGTTTGGCAGAGAAATCCATTAATCATGTCATATTTGAATACCCATCGGCCGTTCAAGTATGGGCTTTGTCTCTAATACCGACCTCCATATAGGTTTTCGGAGACCGCATTATTTACCAATGTAGCTCATTTATTCTGGCATTTGCCAAATGATGACAAAATGTTAATGTTTCCAACTTTCCATGATTGATGTGGTATATTTGGAAAGTTAGGAACGATAAACTATTTTCTAATTTGGATCGAGATCTCATTATGTTAGCAGAAACAGAAGCAATAGCTTGAGAAACAGCCCAAACTCGAGAAGATTTGGCAGAAATGCGAACTGGTAATCGGAATCCCCACCAAATACTAGAGTGGGGTGAAATATGTTAAATTGATGGATCCTGGAAAGAGACTACTAGTCGGGCAGGATTGGGGGTAGTCAGAGCAGTTGCTAGGATTCTATTTAATAGATGCCAATTTTATCAGAGCTTATGCCAAAGCATTGAGGGTAGTCAGAGCACTTGCTAGGATTCTATTTAATAGATTCCAAATGTAGCTAGCTTCTTTTTAGTGGAAGTGTTCAGAAATTTTCTTGGATTTCTCTGCAAAGCATTTGAAAGTTTGTGCAATCAAGAAGAGAAGGCAAGGAACCAAAAATTCTCTTTCATCCTATATGCGCTATACTAACATCATCAAATTGTAAACCCACTAAAGCTAAAGATTCTACTAAAACATCTCAAGGACAAACAAATTTAGTCCAGAAAGATTCTAACTCCTCAAATATTTCAGAAAAATATGATGTTTTTATACCTTAATGATCTTTCGTAAAACAAGTTGTTGACTATCTGAGATGAGCACTAGGTCCATCTGGTAAGCTAATGATAACCTGGTAAGAAGTGAAACTTACCAGGTTTTCTGTGATTTGTTCAGTAACAGGCAATAACATATGCGATATGTGCTATAGTCATTCTAATTAGTGTAACTGTAGTCATTTGTGAATGTTAGAGATGATCCCAAGTCGAGGTAAATCAACGGCTGTGGGAATTGTCTTAGGCACCGTATGAGAGATAAGAAATTATTGCCTGTGATTTGTAGCAAGTTATTCTTTGTTTATTAATCTTCTTTTAACTCAAATCAGTCGCAATATTCGGTAATAAGAAATTGGGCCAACACAGATTTAAGCAACGAAAAAGAGGAAAATATTCACATACAGAAGCAAAGCTGTTTTCTGAAATTTACATGCATTGACAAATAAACTCAAAAAAAATTCATTTAACGGAACCCTCAGATTTCTAGAACACACTTAAAAGTTATGATTTTCACAGGATCAAGACTGGTCCGCTGAAGTTTGGCCTAGAGAGACAGATGCGAGCGACGAAGCCCACGCTTGAGCGTTCTTTGCTCTTTCATGGAAGTTCCTTGTTTTGACGAGTCTCAGTTTCAACCATAACCTCCTCACATCGACCATGTGAAGAACACGGCTGAACATTTGGCTTATCTCTCCAAATCTTCCCAGGTTCAGATGGTTGGGAACATACGAAGCCCACAACGCTCTCACGCGCGATTGTGCTATGGGGAAGACGAGGATTGCCATTTGTAAACAGATAAACAGCAGAGATAGTACCAAGAATGGATCTCGTCTGAATACTTCTCCGATACATGTCCCACTGCGTAACCTTGTGATCAGGTTACCATCCGCAGCGTCTAAGCTAGTTGTTGGTTCCGCTTCAGCCACGTACTGGACAGGTTGCAGACCTGAAAAGCAGAAAGAATCATCGGTTATCTTTGAAGTTTTCAAACTGAAATGTGCTAGCCAAAGATTGGAAGCGTGAAAACAGAGACTATAAAGGTAGATTGGAAAGAGAACACAAGCAGATAGGTGTTTCACCTGTGGCTTCTTCATAAAACTCAATCAGGGACGTAACATCCTTTTGACCATGGTATCGCGTCTTTGAAGTTTGATTTACAATCAGGATTGAAGGTAAGCCATGGATTCCATACCTAGAAAAGACACTGCAACAAAGCAATTAACGAAATCAGTTAGTATGACAAAAGAAAAGGCCAAACACACATCATTCTTATCGCATCATCCTTGTTCGCATGCTGATACTATATCATTAAAAAATCCGATTAGGGAACAACTATGAGAAGGAACCACCGTACATGGTGCAAGTGATGAAACATCTAAGAAGCAAATTAAGATTATATTTATTCACAACTTAACTATTAAGTACCCAAGTTTCTTGATTAGAGTCATTCAATCCACTTCCTTGCTATACTAAGTCGTCGGAAAATCTCAACAAAATAGGATACTTACGATGGAAGTGCTTGAGAATGCTCCACAGCCAGGTGGTGTATTTGAGGAAACATCAAACTTAACATATCAAAAGTAGGCCGCACAGCACGTGAGAAAGGGCACCAGGAAGCGTAAAAGAGTACTGACATAAAAGCATTTCCATGGTTTAAGGCCATCAACCTGTCCAGTGAGTCTCCATCTACCTGCATGGCCCAAATTTTAGACAGAATAACGCTTCAGAGGCCTTAGAATAAAGTTTCCGTGACTTCAAAAACTATTGCTCCCATACTTTCAATTCACAGTAGGTAAGAGTTACAATTTAAACTTGAAGAAAAAGAGCAACATCTGAGCATATCAAAGTTCAACTTTTTTTTTTTAATCAAAATCCAATTTTTGCAATTGGAGAGTAGACTAAACCAACTGGAATCTTTCACACTAAAACCTATGAGGATCTAAATGGAATCAAAGCAAGCCCCAATCCAATCGCAAAAAAAAAGAAAGAAAGCTCAAGTTGAATGAACAACACCCAACCGAAAAGATGCGAGATTTTGACCAAGGTACCTGGATAGGAGGACTTGGGTAGAGACAAGGAGGGCACTTGGCTTCTAAATCGAAACGGAACAGCTCGAATTCGTAATTGCAAACGGAAGAGCCCACCCGGGAAGAAGCGGACCCGGACGGAAAGCATGACACAGCTATCGCACCACACAAGAGGAGAATCGGAACCCGGAAATCCATCCAACTTGAATAATTGAAGATGGAAATACAAGCACAATTTCGAGGAACAAGGCAAAACAAAGGAACCAGGGGAAGAACAAAATATAATCTCTCAGGAATCAGAACATCTAGGGTTAAGATTGGGCGAATTCCGGATCCGATAAAACCACAAATGCTCTTCCTTTTTTACGATTTCGGTTTTGTTTGCAAGAATAAAGAGATCGAAAAACGTCAAACTCTGAAACTTTTACAAATGATATTTCGTCTCGTTCGATGTGTGTGTGCGCGTCTCTCTCTCTCCTTCTTCTGAAGCACTTTTTTCTGATGAAGTTGGATTTAAATATGTACAAAGCCGATCTTAAAATTCCCGGATCGCCATTTAATTTTGCTTTGTCCCAACGGAAAATAAAACATTCCTAGATATTTTACTTATTTAACATTATTATATTATATACAAGTGTTTTAGTGTTATAATATATTATTTTTTCCTTTTTTTCTTGTTCTATTATATAATATATATATATATATATTTTTTTTTTTTTCAAAGTTATAAAATTTCCATACAAATTGAGTATATCCAATTTTTAACATGTTCATTTAATCTATTTCATTGACAAGAACACTTTCACCCCGGAACAATTTTTTTATTTGGAAAATATGTATAAACTTATTTTTTTGAACATACATATGTACAATCTATCAAATAAGATCCAAAAGATGTTAACAATTAAACCCAAAAAAAAAAAAGTCAAAAGATATTCGTAAAGTAAACAAACCGTTACCAAAAACAATGTTATGAATATGATAAACTATCTCCTTGTTGGATGGTTATGCACTTGGTTCTTTGTTTTCAAGTTATTGCGTTTAATCAAGATCCTTAAACTAGGCTTTACTGTGCTTGTTGGCAAAAAAAAAAAAAAAAAAAAAGCTTAAAAATATCTAAGGCCTTAATTCAGCCTAAAATTTTCTTAATATCTGGCCTTTGGTGGGTCAACTTGGAAATCTCTTAGAGTTGTACATAAGAGCATTTGCATTGGACAGGTTTAAGTGGGTTCTGGAGTCGAAAAGAAAAGATAAAAGGCAAACATATCCTGAATTCTTTATTTATTCATTACATAAGCAAACATAACCCAAATATTACATAGTGAAACTCATACACAAATACAGCTTAAAAGTGCACATCAAGTAACAACTTAACCAAGCACTGCAACTTGAAAAGTAGGAGTAAATCTCATGATTAACTTTCACTCTTTTATGCTATTCTTTGTCTCTCCAGTGTCATCTACTTCAGTGATCTCCATCTCCATCCCTGAAAGCTCTCTAATTAATGACTTAGAGTCGGACGTAGAACCGGCCCTGATATTTCTACGGCCGAGCTAGGAAAAAAAATGGCCACTTATTTTGTGAAGAAAACATTAACCAAAGAAAAAAAAAAGTACATATATTCAAGGTTCGAACTCAGTACCTCACAATGAGTTTAACCACTAGACTAAGGACATATTTTAGAAATTGAGGGCCGAACTAGAGTCGCGCGCATGGGCTTGCATTGCTTGAGCTCAGGGCTGGGCATGAGTTGGACTCCACATTCTTTTATCTCCTCATGGTCGCTGTAGACTTGGAACTCAAAGAAAAGCTCATTGGACGTCACATCCGCTGCAAAGTCAAAGATATACAGATGATCCGTAAAAGAGCCATACATATAGTAGTTTGTAGGTCTCCATGGAGTAGCAACGCCAAGATTATGTATGTCCTTGATGCGATAAAACACCGGCAGGCTTTTCCTAGTACCAGGCTGCTTTAAGTACCTGCATCTTTTGACACCTTTATTAACCAATAAGATGCAAGCCTTAAATCTCATGGATGTAGGAAGAGGCCTTTGAATAGACTTGATTGTCAAGAAACCTCCGGTAGTAGCTCCGTGAGTGAAGTATGCAGGCACTTCTGCACCTGGTAAGACAGCACCTCTATTTCTTGTCTGGATGATGAGTTCTCTTGCTTCTTTATTCAGTTTGAAGCAGTAAGCAAAGTTGAGATATATCCTTGGATTATTAAAGCAGCAATCAAGTCTCTCCAGTGACTCGCAGTTCTCTGCATTCAAGCGTGATAAGGAATCCGAAAGCTGTGGGATGGATGCCAGCTTTCCACAACCGTTGAGTATAAGTTCTGAAAGACGAGAGGCTCTCATGACCCATGGAGGAATTTCTTGCATTTCTGTATCGCTCAAGTGCACCGTTGTGACGATGTCAAGAGCAGGCACGACTTCCTTCAAGTTTTCACTAAATGACATTTGCAACGTATCAAGATGAGGCCATGCCATGATCGATGAAGGCGTTTCTTGTATTGCAGTTTTCATGAGCAGGAGTTCCTTGACGTTTATGGAGATCTCTGGAAAAACTTTCAACATGAAGCAATCAGTGAGATCAAGTTCTTTGAGAGAATCCAAGTTGATGTTTGTAGGAAGAACCTCTAGCTTTGAACATCCTTTTAACGTCAGCTTTCGCAATTTCTTAAGGTTGCCAATAGAGGAGGGCAACTCCACCACAGCAGTGCACATATCAATTTTCATTATCTCAAGATTAGTGGCATTTCCAATAGAGGAGGGGAGCTCCACCAAACTTAAGCATGCGGAGAGAAGCAATTCTTGAAGGTTAGTTGCTGTTGAGAGATCAGGTAGCTCCTTTAGGTTTTTTGAAAAACTCAAATCCATCCACATGAGGTTTCCAATCCTCTGTACAAAAGGCATCATGCATTAAAGAAGGAGAATACGTGAGTCTTATGTTACAAACTTTTCTAAAAGATATATAGCTCCATGTAAATGTTATTAATTATAAAAACAACTGTATTAATTAGTTAAGCCTACAAACATATTATAACGAAGAACTAAAATTAACTAAACATTAAAAATAGAGCGTACCTGATTTCCTTCCCACAGCTTTTCAAGTTTGCTGTTTCGCAAAGATAGTTCGACAAGGTACTCCATACGAAAATTGAAAGGCAAACATGTCATCGGAAAACAATTCCATTCTAGTAATCTAAGCTTTCGGGACAGACAGTCCAAACTTTGCGGTGTGTCCAATATAAGGTTTTGGTCACTCCATCCACCCTTAACTCTTAAGAATTTAAGCTTAGACATTGGTTTAAAAGCTCTCTCACTTATATATAACTCACCTGACAGCTCAGATGAGTCAAAATGTATGCCTATAACACTTTTACTACCCTGAAAAACAAAAAAATTAAGGATCGGATCCAAAAAAGTAAGATATCAACATGAATTTACGTTGTAGGGGAGAGCAAAGAAATGCAAGACTTATAAATAATAGAACTACTAACCGTTTCATCAGTGAATACTTCAAAAACATCACTGCCATCAATCAAAAACTGGCGATCTCCAGGCTCACGAATGGCTTGGCGACGGACAATTTCTTTACCCAATAGTTCTAGCAGATTAGGCATCCTTATCCATCCGTATTCAGTAGTTATGAGTGATTTATCAGCTAAGACGTGAAGCCCTTGCCTCACATCCAACTCCTCCACAAGATACTCTTCCACTTTCCCAACCCTTTGATTGTTGAAAAGGCATGCTATATGAAGAAATAAATCTTTATCTTCATCACATAAAGCATCGTAACTGAACTTGAGAATGCTTTGTATACTGCCACTGGCGTCAAGGCGAGTCATTAAACTTGGTAGGGCATTGATCCACTCCTGCTTAGACATTCCCCGGAAATGGGATCCCATAACTCTTAGCCCCAATGGTAGCTTACCTAAAAGATTTGTAACTTCCCATGCAAGCTCCTGGTAATCTTCATCTTCAGGGGACTCTTGACCAAAAGCATACATGCAAAAGATTCGGTACGCTTCATATGTTGATGGATACGCCACCTTGTAAATATGGTTGATGCCGTGTGCTTTCAAAAGTTTGCGGTCTTGCGTTGTGACGATAATCCGACTTCCAAGACCGAACCACCGAGTATCTTTTGCGATAGCATCTAGTTGTATTAACTGATCAATGCCATCAAGAACAATAAGCACTCTCTTGTCTTTCAACCTATCTTGCGCAACTCCTAGATGAGGAATCTTGTCATCTGTGTGGTTGGTTATTTGGGACATAAACTGGTTCTGTAAGTATAACTTTGTACTGTAGTCATCAGAACACACTGGTCTTGTATACATTGACTCTTTGATGTTCTCCATAAAGACGCTCAGTTGGAAACGGTCGGAGAGTTGGTTAAACAGAAATCTGGCGATGGTGGTCTTACCAATCCCTGGAGGACCCCAAATCCCAATCATCCTCACTTCATCCAAATCTAGGCGTAACAGCAGTTCCATCCTTTCCCTGTGAGCTCCCAATCCAATTAAACCGTCGAAATCTCTTGATGGTGTGGAATAATTCAACATGTTTGAAACATCATTTGCTATTTTTTCCATCATGGCCGCTTCATTGTCCCTAACAAGTGGAGAGATCATCAGTTAATTATGCATCCGTTCTCGTACATGTGTAATTGTTTGCCTTTTACGGAACACAAACTTTGATGTGCTAGTAAAATATTTTGTTAGGTCAAGTAGAAATCAAGAGGGCAAACCAGTTGCAAGAATGCTCTCCGGCGATTTGGGCCACCTTCTCCAAAGCTTTCCTCCATCTCTTGACCTCCTCCTTTGTCTTACCTATACAATTTCTTGTGAAGACCTTCCCGAATTTGCCGGTCTGCTTCTTTACGTCAGTTGGATCTACTTCATAGAAAATGGTCATCACTATTTGACCTAACTTTTTTCTGCATTTCATGATCTGCGATAACTCGTTTAGGCACCATGACGAAGAAGCGTAGTTCCTCGAGAGCAAAACGATCGCGATCCTTGATTCTACGATTGCTTCAGTGAGCTCAGGACCGATGGACTTGCTCCTCTTGATGTCATTATCAATGAATGGATCGATCCCTTTCCTTCTGAACTCTTTTAGGATATGAGCAAGAAAGGTCTTTCGGACATCTTTCCCGTGGAAGCTCGGGAAGACAGGGTGTTTCCAAGTTCTAGAACAAGAAGAAGAAGAAATCGAGGAAGAAGAAGAAGAAGGAGGAGGAGGATGAGAAGACGAAGAAATTGAGGAAGAAGAAGATGAAGAAGAAGGAGGAGGAGGAGAAGAAGAAGAAGAAGAAGCTGTTGTATTATTTTCTTGATGGAATCTGAATTTTCTATGAAACATGAAAAATATTGTACCCAAAAGCGTGAAGAAGGTTACAACAGCAGCACAAAAACTATAAAAACAATAAGAATCCATTAGAGTTTGATGGAGAGTCGAGAGAGGATCAATAAATATAACAGAGCTTTTCAGAAAGAAAAATGGAAAGGGCTTGTTTGGTTATTAGCAGGTGAAATTAGGAAAGTGATATTGAGATTTGAGATAGCCATCGAAGGAACCTGCGAAGTAAGGACAAACGCTTTGGTTAGTCAAACAAAACTTTAAAAAGTCTACTTAAAAAATTACAATGTTCTAGTAAGGACAAACGCTTAAGTGTTGGTTAGTCTCCTTTGATTAGGTAGGTGTACAGTATTGAGTCATTATCAACCAAACATTAATTAACGTCCATATATATATGTAAGAATAAAGAACTTATGATACACACCACAATTTAAAATAAAAAAATAAAAAAATAATGTTGCAACATAAACTTTTGTAATAACGTTATCGATTATAACGTTTGTTTTCATAATACTTTTGGTATCAGTTGGTACTGTAATTTTGTTACAAAGTTATAACATTACACTGTAATTTTGTTACAAAATTCAAAGCAAAGGGGAAAACATAAAAATAGCAAAAATTCCGGAATTGTTTCGGGGGTTTTGAACCCGACGTGAATCGAACACGCAACCTTCTGATCTGGAGTCAGACGCGCTACCATTGCGCCACGGATCCGGATATTAATTTTACATTAAACGTGTACTTAGTTACGTAATACACAGTGGCGAAAGACTCTGTTTAGCGTTGACTGACCAGCTCCAGAAAAAACAAATGCAATTCTTTGTTCCAAAACTTGATGTTGTTTTTGATACTGATATGATTTGTGTAATATGATTTTTTGTATTGAGAAGATCGTCTACACGAAAATGGCATTTACATATGATTTCCTCTATTTACATTGAGTAGTTCAATCACCTAGGGTTAAAAAATGGTTAGGCTTTCTTCGGATGAGGATTATCTGGATCTGAGAAGTTACAGTGATGAAAGTATCTTCAGGACAAGGTATCGTCAAGCCACCCATTGGATGATCAAACCCAAATTCTTCTTCAGCTTTCCTTCGAAGAGCTTGGAACGAAGGCTGGTTCAAGAATGAGACTGGCACAAGGTGCCTCTGCTTCTTCTGACTCCACCGACGTACACGGCAAGAAACCCTTTTGGTGCTTTGCTTGTTCTTGCTAAGGAGCCACCAAGAATCTTCTTTGCACTAAAGAGACTTCTCACCAACGCCATTTTCTTGTATGGTTGATCTTGATTAATTCTCGTGAAGAAGTATGGATACAAATGAGATTCAATTTCTGGATTGCTTGTTGTGAATTCTTCTGTATTTATAGATCTGTCATCTATGAGTACGTTGAAACTTCAAACCTGTCTGAAAATTAAACAAAGGTGTCTACCAGTGTGGGACATACAAGGACAAAGTTATCTTCACATGGTTCTTTTTCTCACATTTAAAGCAGAAGTCTTGAAATCTGTACTCACATAGGACCAAGAGAACAAAGATCACATGTTGATGCCGTAGAAGAAGTTTCTTTGTGGTGATTAAATCCATCTAAATAACCACCTGTCACAATTTGCCTGCAGACACCTTTTATATATATATATACGAAAAAAGTATTTGAATGATCAAGAAGACAAGAAGAGGGTAAAGTTTGCAAAAGGAGACAAAAAAAAAGAGAAAAGGAAATTGCATTAAAAAATTCCGGAATAGTTTCGGGATTTTTGAACCCGACGTGAATCGAACACGCAACCTTCTGATCTGGAGTCAGACGCGCTACCATTGCGCCACGGATCCGGATGCACATGATACCCTTACAACTAGATTTATAGTATCCGTAATTCTCAAACTTCCTTTTATCAAAAACAAAAAATAGCAGTAGCCCAAGAATATACTGTAGAACCTCTATAAAGTAATACTCGATAAAGTAATAATCTCTATAAGATAATATATTTCTCCGGTCCCAACTCAGGCCAGTGTAAAAATAAACAATATGCGATAAGATGATAAAATAATAATATTTTTGAAACTCCTATGTAAAAATATAGTCCCAATAATAAATTAAATTAATAATTATATAAAACTATACATATATGATATATGCTAAAAAAAAATTATTAAACTAGAAATTCAAGTTTACCTCTAACTTTTTTATATGCATATAAAATTGTGAAATATTTTATAAAGACAATAATTATTCATTTTATGAGTAAATATATTCAAAAGTATCATCATATTTTATTTCAACTTCATTATCAATACTAACAACTATAATTTCATCTAAAATTTTAACTTTTATCATGCATCAAACTTTATATAAACATATTCAAATAAGCTAATAATATATGTTTTATTACAATATCTAAAAACTTTAATCATAATTTCAAGTTTATGCATGTCATATTAACCAATAAGTTTTTTTTTATAAATCCTTAATATATTATCATATTCTTAATACATTATTATATGGAGAATAATTTTCGAAGATTATAAATAAGAAAATATGTATCCATAAATTAACAAATTATAATTTCGATAAAGTAATACCTCTATAAGATAATAAATTTTCAAAGTCTCAACATTATTACTTTATAGAGGTTTTACTGTATGTATTTTTTTAACTTTTCAGTTTAGTTTAGTTTATGTTATTTCTGGCCTGAAGCTTTTAACCCATATCCAAAAAACCCGAACCAAATTGATCCATAGTACCCGATTGAGTTTGGGTATTAAATAAATCACTTGATGGGTAAAATATTTGATATTTATGGGTATTAGATGATACCAGAATTAAACTAATATCTGATCGTATACCCAAATTACCCGAATGAGTATTGTAGAATATTTTTAATATTATAGATATATTTTTTTAGGATTCAGTTTTTTTTTTGGCTTTCAGATATATTTCCATTTTTTTCGACCTGATCAATTAATAGATTCGATTTCTGGTTTGACTAAACCATCGATTTATTTTAAATTATTATTCTTATATCCAAACAGTTTTATCTCTTATTCTTGTATCCAAATATTTTTTCCCTCTTATATTCTTGTATCCAAATATTATTAAAATATACTTCTATTAATATTGAATAGATAGATTTTAATAACAAATCTGAGAATTCTTTCTGAGTATTTTTTTTTTTGATAAAGTTCTTTCTGAGTATTTGTTTGATTGGATCGTTTATTGTTACACAAAAATGCCATTAAAATTGACGATGGTTTATATAAATTTCTGACTGACTATAAATATTTTTCAATCAAGAGTAATACCCTTCAAATCTAATCAGATGTCGAATACGTTTTTTAGTGATCACATATATCTGATTAATTCGATTAAACAAATCACACTGAGCAATTAATGCAAAAACAACGACTCGTACAAACTACAATACATGGTGGATTGCATACAAAACGATCTGGTTGCGCATCATCAGCCTGTGGTGAAGGAGCTTCATAAGTCGACATAATCGGTGAAAAAGCTTCATTTGCCAACACAGTCGGAGCAATTTCTCCAGTTGCTTCAACATTTGGAACTGTTACGATACTCATCACTACAAACCAAGACAAACCAATATACACATGTTGTTATAAATAAAAGTTGTCCACATATAATTTGTTTTTTCCATACATAAAAAATATGAATTCTAATTACCGAGTGTAACAGCTAAGAGGACAACAAAAGCAGACTTCATAGTCTTCGTTTTTTTTTACTTGTCGAGATTATTATTGCAAAAAGATGTTGTGATCCGATATTGTTTTAGCTATTATCAAACCATTTTTATAGCATGGAATAGTGGTATCAATTTTTTTTTGGGTCAGCAGTCAAATACTGAGAAGAAAATTATAATTATTTTGAAAGAGGTTACCAAATTTGAGTTTTTTTACCAAATTTGATTAAATCCAAAGCTTTGGAGGGAAAATATATATCTGATACACTTTGACCAAAATTGTGGTCTGTGACTCAGACAGGAGTAATATTTTCTTATAGTGTTTTACTGGTCAAGATTCTTTAGACAGACTCTGACCGTGTTAGTTAGATGGATTCAATCATTATAAGTCAATTCAAAGAAACACCCTCTATTGCCTTAACATGTGATTTTGTTTTCTTGGTCGACCTGTATGACAGTATGAGTATCGATTGTCATTTGTTCTGCTTCAGAACCATGTGAAATACATTGTCTTTGTATGCCCCACACTTGTAAACATCATTGTTTTTCAATTGATTATTTTAGACATGTTTCAACCCATTCATTTGATCTATAAATATTCAACCTCGAATCAAAAACAATATCATCAAGCAAAAGCAATCCCGATCTTGGATCTTTCTAGCCTTTTTCCTTTAATCACATACATCTTCAAGAATCAAACTTTCAGACAAGAAAATGGCTTTGGTGAGAAGTATCTTCAGTGCAAAGAAGATCCTTATATAGCGGTTCATTAGCAACAACGATCAAAACACCAAAAGGGTTTCTTGCGGTGTACGTCGGTGAGAATTAGAAGAACAAGAAGAAGCGATACTTTGTGCCAGTCTCATACCTGAACCAGCCTCTGTTTCAAGCTCTTCTCATTAAGGCCGAAGAAGAGTTTGGATTTGATCATCCGATGGGGGTGGCTTGACAATTAGCTGTCCTGAAGATACTTTTATCAGTGTAACTTCTCGAATTTTAAGGATGATCAGTGATGATCGTCCGTAGACAAAGCTTAACATATATTTTTCTGTAAATAGATTGAATTTTTTTCCATCTTAATTTCTACCAAAAGATTTGTTCCAAGGGAATATGGATAGAGATTCAATGTGAATGACCTTTTTACGTAATAAACGATGATATCAAACATATAATCTCATCTGATGTGTTTATTATAATATTATTAATTATACATATTAAGTGAATCCAAAACACATTTTAGTTTCCTAAGTTTTGATCATAACGAAAATACTTTTGAACAAAGAAAAAGCTTTGGTGCGAGTTTTTCTTCATACAACTCTCAAATGTAATGATTAATGCTGTAGCTAGGCAACACACATGTCAAATAATTTGTTTTTTCTTAGTGAATTCATATCTTATTGTATCGATTAAACAAGAGAAAACTTGGAAAATTAGCATAAACAAACACAACGAATAACTTGTTGAAAGGAATAACAGGTCACACGACACGCTTCGCTACAGTGAAAATTTTGGGGTTTCACAATCGACGCCGAAGATTCATGATGCAACACAACACGGGGAGTTTCTTCGGATAACAAACGTTTTCCCTCAACATTTCCAACTGTTATAATATTCATCACTACAAAATCGAACCAAAACGTTGTTATAAATATATAAAACTTGATACAAAAAAAAAAAAATATATATATATATATATATATAAAACATGCATGTAGACTTTTTCTTTTCTTTTTATCTTACAGTATTGAAATATGAAATTTTACCGGATATAACAGCCAAGAAGATAACGATAGCATGTTTCACTGATATTTTCTCCATTGTTTTAGATGTTTGAGGGTATACGCTGTGGAACCGTTTTATAGAACGGAAAAATAACGTTTTAGTCAAATATCTTCTCAGATTATTAAAAGAGACTCATTAAACTACACAAGACTAAATTAATTCTCTTCACCAAATTCAGTAAAAAAACAAAAAAATCAAGATCAAATCCCTGACATTGAACATGGAAATTTAATCCACGTTGACTGAAAATGGTGGTCAAGCAGAGACAAAATGCGTTAGAGATTTGTGTGTCAGATATTTCTTGTTCTCTTGGTGAACAACTTGAGGTCCCCACTTAAGTATCCATCGAAAACAAACCTTTGTGTCCTACTGTGTCATCTATCATATTCATAACCAGATTAGCATCTATGAGAAAGACAGAACCATGTGATTATATTTGTTCATCTATGTCCCACACTTGCTAATCATTCATTCGATCTATATATACAGCCTCAAACCTGAACGAATATCATCAACCACAAAGCAATCGAGAGCTTCATTCTTCTTACTCATTCGTTTGATCCCATACATTCTCAGGACTTCTAAGAATCAAACGTCCAGAACAAAAAAAAAATGGCTTTAGTGAGGGGTCTTTTCGGCGCAAAGAAGATTCTTGGTGGTTCTTTAGCAGGAACCAGGAAAGCAAATTCAGCACCAAAAGGGTTTCTTGCGGTGTACGTCGGAGAGAGACAGGAGAAGCAGAGATACATTGTACCAGTCTCATACTTGAGCCAACCTTCCTTTCAGGCTCTTCTCAGTAAACCCGAAGATCGAGTATGGTTTAATCATTCGATGGGCGGCTTGATGATCCCTTGCCCTGTAGATATCTTTATTGGCATTACTTCTCAGCTCCAAAGATGAAGATGATCCAACAAACATACTTAACATTTGTTTTACTTCTCAAGCTAGAGATGGAGAGTTATTTTGTGAATAGATGACATTTTTTTCCTCCTTTCTTCTTGGAAGAGTTTGTTTCAGAGGATTAGAAATTTCAATGTAAATGATGTGACATNAATTAAAAAATTTGTGTTTTTTTTTTTTTTTTTTTTTTTTTTTTTTTTTTTTTTTTGTAATAGAGATCAAATCATGACAGAACCTTTTTGCTGATAGATTATTCAACGAATAGATTAAAATATCTGTTACTGCCCAAATTTAAAATGTTATGAAAGATTTACCTTGAAACTGAGTCCGACTTAAGAACGAGAATGGAACAATAAATCTCTGTTTATATCTCTCTTGCTCTTTCTCAAGCGTAACACAGTTTAACCCCTTTTGTATGTCGACATAGTTAAAGAGGATCTAAACAGAGTAACCCCTTTTCCAAGTTACTATAATGAAGACAAAAAAAGCTTTAATTATGCCACCTGATGATGTGAAGTTTACTTTGTCTCTCATCAAATCAACCATATGACTTTGTCTCCAACAGTGACAATTGGGACCCTCCAATATTGATTCATCATGATTGTGCTCATCATCATATCAACACCACAAAAGACAAATAATATAATAGAAAAAACTTTAGCCACATAAATTTCCTTCAAAGCATTACCATGTGATCCTATTTCTGGATATAGTTGAGAACAACTTAAATAGTGACAGATACTCTTTGTTCTGCTGGTGAAACTTCATGTCCCCACATAACTTTGTTCATATAGAAAGATTTGGTCATGAAAAAACAATTTCGACCAGAGAGGTTGAGAGAAGAGGACAAAAGACTCATGTAATAGATGAAGAAACAAGAGCATACGAGTAAACATAGCCATGTGACGCTCTCCATTCATGTATGCCCCACAAAACACTTCGTTGATCTCTATATATACCAACTCAAAACAGAACCATATCTTCATATTATCAACAGCAAGAAGTAATCCAAGAACTTGAAACTTCCAAAAATCAAAAGACTTTTAAGTTTCAGAAACAAAAAATGGCTTTGGTAAGAAGTTTCATGGCTGCAAAGAAGATTCTTGGTGGCTCTGTACTAGGAACGAGGAGAGAAACTTCAGCACCAAAAGGGTTTCTTGCGGTGTACGTCGGAGAGAGCCAGAAGAAGAAGCAGAGATACATTGTGCCAGTCTCTTACTTGAACCAGCCTTTGTTTCAAGCTCTGCTCAGTAAAGCCGAAGAAGAGTTTGATTTTACTCATCCGATGGGCGGCTTGACGATCCCTTGTCCTGAAGATACCTTCCTCACTGTTACTTCTCGGATACAAGGATGATCAACATCTGAAAAAAAAACAAAGTTTTGAACATTTTTTTACCGACAATTTTTTCGTCTTTCTTAATGAAAGATTTGATCCAGATTCCAGAGGATTAGAGATTCCGATGTAAATACCATTTTTGCGTAATGAACGATGTAATCAAACCAAAGATCCATAAAGATTTCTCAGATTTGTTTATCTGATGTGTTTATTAGTGCAAAATCAGAAAGATTTCAGAAAATCATGATCAAATAAATACCCAAACCGGGTTTATACCAATATTTCGGTTTTTACGAATCTCCTAACCGAATAAATTGAACATAACCGAAGCCATAAAATACATGACTTCTGAACCGGCAAAACAATTTGGAGGTTGAAGAACAAGTCCAAACCGGGTACGCTTACACAAGAAGATCAAGCCGATACCCGGTTTGGATTTTTATCGAGATTAGGACAAAATTTCGGTCGAACTAATCGTACAGAACCGAAGGCCATACCCAAGAAAATGTCGATAATATGATTGGGTTTTGGTAACCGAGAATCGTGAGCCGGTTTTGGTCACTGAGAAAATGCAATACAGAGTTTGTCTGTTAACAAAGCAACCCTCGCAGGAAAATATTTTCCGTTCTTCAATTTTATGGAAATCTGTCAGTGACTTGTCTCCTAGTTTCTCTGTGTATCTCTCTCTCTCTCTCTCTCGATCTGACTCCAATTTAATTCAACTACTTCTTCTGCCTGCACTGGTTTTTGTTTGTTTTCCCCTGGAAAGTTCGATTGTGAAGATGCGAGAAATCTCCAGTTTCTTATGCATCACTCTAATCAGATCCTAAGCGTGCTTCGTTTCTCGTCCAATTCGAGGCTGTTGCTGCGACAATTGTCCTCCTTTTACCCTGGATCTCGCCTTGAATTCTTCGTCCTGGGTAAAAAAATCAATTAAATAGTAAAACAATGGAGAGAAGAAGCTCGCTCTCGGGTTTTTGTAAATTTTCGAATTTTGATGATCTGAAATTGGATTCAGGGTTGTCTAGTTGAAGAAGGAGCTCGATTTCGGGCTGGTAGAAGATGGTGTTCAAATCGAGGATAAAATGGATTGCGCTCTTTGTGATGATCTTATCAGTGGGATCTCTGGTTGTTCATCTTTCCATGACAAAGTCTTCAGGTGTACAGTTGGCGTCTTATGCAAGAGATACCCTTTGGCAAGATTTTGATTCTCTGTTAGGGGCACAGGTAAAAGTTCGATTTTGAATTGAATTCTGGGGGTTTCAATTTGAAATGAGTGATTGAAGAATAATGTCGTTTGCCTTTTTTTTTTTTTGGGTTTTGTCTTTTTGTTCACTGTTGCAGGATTTTAGAAATAAGCACTTATGGCGACCTGTAAAATCGTTAGAGACCTTGCAGCCCTATGCCAATCCAAGAATTAGTTTCCCTGGTACTACTTCTAACATTGTTTTCTTGAATAAAATGCATTTACAAGAGTTTCTAGGACGACGAAATCTAGCCTTTTAGCTGCTTTGATGCTCAGTAGTGTTCGTATTCAAGTTGGAGTGTTGAATCTTCAGTAGTGTTTGTGTCCATTTTATGTTGAATTCGATACTTGTTTGAACATAAAAGTCACTTGGGGTCTTTTTTGAGATTTGTTCTTTGGGAATCCTATCGATTTCTTTTTGTTAATTTTTCTTGGTACTATCTCTTTGCAGCGCCCAGTTCAAAAAACAATGGCTTCATTTATGCAAAGATATTTGGTGGATTTGACAAGATAAGATCTTCTGTATGTATCCGTTGACTCGAGAATTTGAGATTCCTCTTTACTTTTCCTGTTATGCATGTTGATAACATCTTTGCAAATTTTCTAGATATGTGATCTTGTCACCATATCCAGGCTTCTAAATGCTACTCTTATCATTCCAGAGCTTCAAGAAAGTCTTCGCTCAAAAGGCGTTAGGTACGCCTAGCTCTATCCTTATGCTGTTCTTTGAATCCTTGCACGTTTCTCCATTATTTTCTGTTAAAAGCATGTTTCTTTACCTTGGTATCAGACTCTTCTTTACTCTAGTGTATTTTTACATGCTGTGCAGCAACAAGTTTAAGAGTTTCTCATATCTTTATGATGAAGAGCAGTTTATATCCTTTCTTAAAAATGATGTTATAATTGCGAAGACCCTCCCTGAGAGCTTGAAAGCTGCAAGAAAAAGGAATGAGTTCCCTGTTTTTAAGCCCAAAAACTCTGCATCACCAAAATTCTACCTTGAGGATGTATTGCCAAAGTTAAAGAAAGCTAAGGTTATTGGATTGATCGTCTCTGATGGCGGATGCTTGCAGGTATTGAGTGCTTTTCTCTCCCTTAGAGTCTTAAACTTCTATGTAGTAACTTCAACAAAGCTGTATTGTTTTTCAGTCAACTTTGCCAGCTTCAATGCCTGAACTTCAAAGGCTAAGGTGTAGAGTTGCCTTCCATGCCCTCCAGCTTCGTTCAGAAATCCAGGTGCTGGGGAAGAAGATGGTTGAGAGGTACTCGTGATACTTGGAATTCAAAATTTAGTTAAAGGAACGAAAACAAGAGATGGTTATGGATTTGTAATATTAAGGAGGGGGACAAAAATTACATGCTAAGCTTTTGTTTCTTTAATTATAGAATACAGAGTACCTTAGCTGAGAACTATTATAGCTTTCAGGGGTCGCCTTTTTTAATTTAGCTTGAGATCCTGAGGTGGAGTACAATGTAACTAAAAATGACTATACCTGTGTGTCAGGATTTTGTCCATCTACCTTTAAAACAGTCGCTGACAGAATTTACGTATTCTACCTTTTCCAGGTTGCGTAAATCAGGTCAACCCTTCCTTGCTTATCATCCTGGCTTAATGAGGGAAAAATTGGCATATCATGGTTGTGCTGAGCTTTTCCAGGTAAAATTTTTCACCTTCTTCATCTGTATTCTTGATAGAACAAAGTAATTTTTTCTTGTGTACCATTTGTGCTTGTGTTACATATGGAAGTAGTTTTAGCAGTGGAATCGATTTTTAACTCTATTCATCCTTTCAATTCTTAAGGATATTCACAGTGAACTTATCCAGTATCGGCGGGCTCAGATGATCAAGCAAAAGCTTATTTCAGAAGCACTAATTGTAGACTCGCACTTGCGCAGGGACAATGGCTCATGTCCTCTCATGCCAGAAGAGGTAGAACTCAGAGCTCCTCTCAAGTTATGCTAAAAAAACATGCTTATTTGGTCATTTATACATCTCGTTACCCTTTATCTTTGCCTTCATGGTGTCTCTTGAGAGCTGAATCTGTCTCATAAGCTTCTATGTTTACATGTAATACACTGTTTCCAAGCCTGAACATCCCTTATTGGCATTCTAATGCACCAATTGGATCGTTTCCGTACTCCTGTGTCTGATGGAACTGCACTGGCTTTTGTAATGCTAAGGGTTTATCGGTATTGAAATTTTGCAGGTTGGAATTCTTCTGAAAGCATTGGGATATTCTCAAAAAGCGATTATATACTTAGCTGGTTCTGAAATGTTTGGCGGCCAACGTGTTTTGATACCTCTGCGTGCCATGTTCCCTAATTTAGTCGATCGGACTTCTTTATGTAGCATGGAGGAATTATCAAAATTGGTTGGTCCTGAGACACCTCTTCCAGAAAATACGTATGAAATGCCTCCTCGAAAAAGCGATAAGCAGATCAAAGAAGAGTGGAACAATGCAGGTCCTCGGCCTAGACCTCTCCCTCCTCCTCCAGACAGACCTATCTATCAGCACGAAAAAGAAGGATGGTATGGTTGGCTTACAGAGAATGATACAGAACCAAGCCCTTCACCTATGGATCTTAGAAATCAAGCACACAGGTTACTATGGGATGCACTTGATTTTGTTGTATCTGCAGAAGCTGATGTTTTTTTCCCTGGTTTCAACGACGATGGTAGTGGGTTGCCAGATTTTTCAAGTTTGGTAATGGGTCAGAGGCTCTATGAAAGACCCTCGTCACGAACATATAGACTGGACAGGTAAGAAAGTTAATTACTCGACAGTTAGTAATTACATTTTGAAGTTGAAACTGATCTAGAGCTTGTTGGCTTTAGCTCCCTTGTCCATAGTTAGGTTGAATGCAGATATTTGGTCTACAGAACTTGATGGAATATCTCTTTGTAAAATAATTAACAAGTGTTTACTGATTTTCTCAAACAGGAAAGTTATTCAAGAACTTTTTAACATTACCCGTGAGGACATGTACCATCCCAACCGTAACTGGACACTTCGTGTTAGGAAATATCTTAACTCAAGTTTGAGTGAAAGTGGGCTTATCAGGCAGTCTATGCTGTCGAAACCCAGGTTGTTTCTTTCGCATCCACTTCCTGAATGCTCATGCAGAACATCGGCCCTTGAGGAATCCAAGCAAATACGAAGTGATGATGGCAGATTTCTCTATGGAGGCGAGGATGAATGCCCTAAATGGATAAAATCAGCTGGTATGGAAAAGAGTAAACCTGATGATGGTGATCAGCCTGATTATGAACATGACCTTCTCACTGAACAGTCAGAAACCGAAGAAGAGTTTGCAAAAAGTAAGGTGGCTTCAGCTTTTGACCAGGATGAAGAATGGGATCCTAACGACTGAGTGTGACAAGGATGCAAATTCTGCCGTCAGGTGTCATTTGATTCTTTCAGAGAAGGCGAAGAAGCAAACACACGGAGGTTCTTTTCTTGTTTTCTACAGTTTCCGGCGGCTTTTTTCCCCCTTTCTGAGAATAAGCTTTTAGTGTTATTCTTTTGTTAGTAGTTCCGTGCAAATTAGTTGCATACTCTTTATACGTCAAAACCTTCACAAAGATATTGCTACTGCCTCCAAGCGCCCTTATGCAGCGACGCAGCAAAGGAAAACCACTATGCTTCATCCTTCTCCAAGGTCTTCCCATGAAGCAAATGTGAAGCTGGAGGTATCTTTTATTCTTTTTCTCATCATTGTAAATCTGATAAAGGTTCAAATTCAGATTCTTTTGTCCCTTTTTCCCCCAATAGGATTTTCTTTTTCTTTTGGATTTGTTTTGACACACTACAGATATGAAAGAGAAACGTAAATTTCAATAGAGTTTTACTATTCACTTGCTCTCTCCTGGTTCTATACACATTCATGTTTGCTGAAATGGTATTAGGCTTTTGGCCTTTTGTATAATAGTTAGTTAATTCATTGATCCAATCAAAAGAATACATCATTTTCATAGTGACAGTGGAAGGATGTTGTTCGATGGTATGATACATGTATGTATATGCTATATATACTGTTGTATACAGAAGCTCCAGAACCAGGTTGAGAAGAGAACCCTAGGCACCGTTTTTCTGTTTCCATGGTTTGAGAACAGAGGTAACGGTAATGATGATGATGACAAGAAGGATGAGGATGGCAATGCACATCCACTTCCTTGAACTTTTTTGCTTTTTTAATGCCTTTGTTAGGTTGTTGTTCCCGGATTGAACATGATCCACAGCGCTCGAGACCTGTTAGAATAGAAACAGACTAAGAAGGGCTTCGAATAAATCTAAACTCAGGGGTTCATCAAAAGACTGTTACCATATTCTCTATGTTGTCTAACATCTCTCCCTGTGCATCCACTAGCACGGCCATATCAAGAAACACCTACACCAGAAACATAAAAGACATCAGTTCGAAGAATCTTGTGTGTTTTTGGTCAATCGGATCGAGGTTTACCTGTTGAAGGTCAAGAAGTTTCTTCTCTAAATCTCTTACAGCGTCATGGCGTTCCTGAATCTCAGCCAGTGTATCCATAATCTGCAGAGAGGCACAAAATAACGTAACTTGAGATACACGCAGCAGTTGTCTTGTAACACAGGTCATCATGTTATTACCAAAAATATACAAGTACCAACCTGACCTCGTCCTTGCTCCATGATTGCTTTCTGGAAAATCTGCTCACTGTCTCCGGTTTCAATCAATCTATCGACAATCTACACACCCGAAAACGATTATCATGTACTGCTTTGCTAAAACACATGTAAACTGAGAAAAACAGATAATGTGCTTGCCTCTTCATCAGCTCGTTGGCCAGTCACTACCATCGTCAAGAATCAAAACAACACAAAAGAAGAAGAAAACAAAAATTATCTATCAGAAGATCATTTAATAGAACAGATGGATCTTTAGACAGATTCTCAATTTAAAACCTGTAAACACACGCCTCTCTACAACTTCTCTGTATTCTTGGTGAATGTTCTGTCTTAGAGTCTGCAGTGAACCAATTTAAAAGCTTAGGACAACTTTTTTAGAGATTTTTTAAGAATTTTCAAAACCACTTTTCTTTAAACTTACTTGGAATTCAGATATCTTGTCCTTGAACTTCTTTTTTACCGCGCTGTGGATTAAAAAAAAAATGCTTCAAGGAAGAGATAGACAGCGAAAAATAGAGAATCTTGAAGCGTAGCAATAGATTCAGGAAAAAAAAACTCACATAGTTGTGGCTGTTCTTGTCCTGTCTACTCCAGTTCCTTTCCCACAACCCGGTTTAGTCCGGTTCTCCAGATTCTATGGAAATTAAATCGGGTCTTAAACAACATGTTACAGATCAGAGAAACAGATGCAACAATGTATATCATCTCTAAGCCTAACCTCTCGATCCAGTTCTTCGATCTTTCCTTTGATGAGACGAGATATTCTTCCCACTTCATCAACATCTCTCTCCATCCTCTGTTTGATTGCTGCAGACCAAAAAACAGAGAAACCAAATTTCAATCCATCTAAACCTTGAATTGGATCAAGAACTTGTTTCTGAAATCATTTTGGATTACATTTCATTGCAGGAGCCTTAGTGACGGCTTTAGTCTCCTCATGCGCCCCCTGAAGCTTCTTGAGATGCTTTTCAAGCTTCTCATATTGCTTTTCGATATCTTGGACCTAAAAGGTTATTATGGTTTCACACTTTCAATACATACACACATTTGACACTGGTTGAGAAGAGTTACAGAGGGATAAATATTTACCTTGTTGAAGAAACCGGCAAGCCCGAGATCTCCAGAGTTACCGGGGCCATGTCCTGACTCAATATCGCTTCTATTAGATCGGTCTCTGGTGAACTCTAGCGAGCCCTATCCAATAAAAAAAAGCATTTGCCACATTATATCTTTATAAACCCTACAAGGCTTGAATCTTAAGTTTAGCTAATTATATATATATATATATATATATACATATCTTCCATTAACTCCCACATTAATCTTAATAAAAATGTCTTAACCAAAGAAACGTCATCTCGTAAAGATATTGTAACCCAGCAAAAATAAGTTTGAGACGATATTAAAGATCTCTCATCTCACGATATTAATAATCTACACACGGAAGCGTTTTTTTTGTTTCTTTTACACGGAAACGTTGCTTGGATTGAAACAAAAGTCCTGGTGATCACGTAACGTCCAAAGGGAAACGGAGAAAAGTTGGAAGGATAAGAAAAGACAAACCTTTAAGAGGTCGTTCATTGTCGGAGAAGTGGGGTTAGAGAAGAAGAAGATCTATAAAAAGGGGAAAGAAACTTGTTGAACAATCAACCAAATTCCAGATTCCATGAAAAAATCAAATAAAAATTCTATTTAACCTAAATATGCATTTCAAGAAATGGCCACAATTAGAATTTAGAAGGAAAGCAAACCTGGTTTTATCATATAAACCCAGATCTCTCTTGTTCTCTATTCTTTTTTGTGTTTCCTCTTTTTATCCCAAAAATTGATAAGAAAGATAATCCAACGAGAAGAAGAGACAAAGAAAGAGATTCGTTACCGTATAAAGCAGAGCACAAAGATGAGATTGTTAGACACTTGCGGTTTAGGTCAACGGTTGAGATTTCACTTTGATAATTATGTATTTTTTAAAACAAAGAAAAATTGGTAAATCTTGTTATAGACAGATGATCAGTAATAAAAAGTCTCTCTAGTCAAACTCTTTATTTTGGGACGTTAACTTTACAAGAGGAATCAAACCAAACACAGACAATGAGTGTATTCTGCACTGACAGCTTTCTTGCAACACAAGGAAACGACCAAAATCATATGTTTATACGGCTCATTACATTCATGCTTATCGACCTACATAACCAATGCATAAAAGCTAACTCGGTGACAGAGATTTCAATAACGAATCCATGAATCATCTTGATATCTTCTTCAGATGACTACTTCTCCAATGCCTAATAACTGTCTTTGCTTTTATTAATATTACGAACTATGTACATCTAAAATTGCTTGTCAAGACTAATAAAGAGCTTCAGGTACACCAGTGATGTACATAAACATGAGCATCACTTTGACAGCCACTACCAAAGGCAAAGACTAACAAACTGAAAGAAAAAATTATGGCTGAAAAGTACAGTGGAGACATCATCTGTACAATTACTACTACAACACTTCTGAGAATGAGACTACTTCAAGTGTATTGTCTCATTCACTCATCACTCATCAGAGCTGGTTCTTGACTACCTTCACGCTGCTGTACAAGCGGCGCAGATCCTTCATGGCTTTCTCTTCGATCTGGATCGAGCGGATCGATGATGGAGCATCGATCTCTGGTCTGAACCAGCGGTTAGTTCCAGGCGAGTCTGATGGAGATCCTTGCCCGGTTGTGACAGTGAAGCCTGATGTTTTTGTCTTTGGACTGTGGGACAGAGACTGCTGCTTCTTCACCTACATTAGACAAAGACACCAGGAACAAGATTTATCCTCCCAACACAAAGTAATACAACAATACAATATCATCTGTTTCTTTGGGAATAGTAAGCATTCTTAAATCAGAGGAACAACGTACCTGCTGCATCTGGATATCTCTGAGGGATGGCCGAGACGAGTTAGGAGGAGTTTTAGAAGAAACCCAAGGAGTTCCTCTTTCCACATCAGATTGCTGCAAACCTCTGGTCGATACCACTGGAATCGGCTTCGAAGTCAAGAACGAGCTCAACAGTATCTTTCCTTCGGTTTTAACAGAAGAATGATCATCGCTCGACTGATTTTTACTAATTCTAATAGGTTCATGGGGCTGAGTCTTGCTTTGTTCGTCTTGGATATCTCGAAGAGAAGAAGATCCTTTCGGAATCTTAGCTCCACCCCATGCAGGACCTTCGTTCTTAGGTTTTGGTGGAGGAACAACAACAGGTTTAGGGTTATTGTCAAGAGCACCAGTCAAGAACATGGAAAGCCCTCCCTTTCTGTTCTTCTTCTTGTTTGCTGTTGTTGCAAGTTTCTTGCTTCTCGGCGAATCAGGTGGATTTTCTTTCTTCTGCGAGAGTGAGACAAAGTCTGATTCTTTGTTGAACCCACTAATCTTCTTCACATCCAAGATGGCATTGTCATCCTAATTAAAAGTAACAAAAACACAATAAATCAACGGAGGATATTTCATCATGAACGATATTATGGATAGTGAAACTAACCTTTTGCTTGATAGCTTCAGAAATTTCTACGGTTTCTTTGTTCTGCAGCATTGTATCTATTTCCACTTTAACTTCACCGAAATCAGCGAATGTCTCAACCTGTGCGAATCTCTGTTTTCCCTTCTTCTTCTTTTTTCTTAATCCGTCAGCCTTCTTGTTGGCCTTCCCATCTACTGATGATGATTTTGCCTCTGGAGACTCTTCAACAGGAATACCAAGTTCTACCAGTGAGCTTTCGATATCTAGTTTCTTATGAAGTTTTGCTATTTGCTGACCATCAAGAAGCTGTCCTCTTGACTGCTTTGCTTCAAGGATCTCTATTTGTTGCAATTTTTTCCTCAAAGCTCGGACTTCTTTGGAATTACGCCGAGCTAGCTCATCTTCTGGTTGTAAGAAGGAATCCATTCGAGAGCCTCCCTCAGTAATACGGGAAAAGTGTTTCACATGGTTGTTGTCACGAGTTCTTAGAACGTCGCTCTCACTTTCCTCCTCTTCGCTATCTATAACCACAGGAAATGTGGCTGTTGGTGTTGGAAGTGGTCGGGAGCTCCATGCTTCAGATGATCTGTCATCCAGTAATTTCTCAAGATTGGCAAGAACATCAGATGATGTAGTTGCAATTGTTTGGGGAGCAACTGTCAAAATAAAGTCAAGGTTTCGGATCACAAGGTCCTGCAGGAAGAACACAAGATGTAAAGGCAATCATCAGAGAGAACATCAAAAAGAGAACAATGAACATAAACTTCTCTTTGTTAGCGTTACCTCACAGTACTTCTTAAGGTCCTCTGCTCCAAGTGAATCCGCAATTTCAAGCAGCTGAATAGCATTTCGTGGCTCTACAATACACTCTGCTGCCACCTTCTCGCATAAACTTTTCAAACTAGGCACTGTCCTCTCCTTAGGATTATCGTGTTGCGCGGATGGTAACACGTTGATAGATCCCTCATCGTCAAACATAAAGCCCTCGTCCAGTTCTTCTTCCCTGGTTTCATCCGCTTGCACAGTCCGAGACTTCATAGGAGCATAGGCAGGATGATATAGAGATCCCACAACCAGAAGATGCGTTTCACCAACAGCAACAGTGGTTGCCCTTTTCAAGTTGTGGAGACGAGAAAGAGACGGTGGCACATCTTTACCTTTCTTCCCATCCCACATGTACACTTCACCTGTACTAGTAGCTGCCGATGCCCAATACTTACCCGCTGAAATGCTCACAACTGTTTTCCCATGCAGCGTATGCAACTGCAAGAATCAGATTGTCACTATGTGAGTCATATTGAGTTGATAGTTATGTAGGAAAAAAAAAGGAGAAGGATGAATCAACCTGTTGGCATCTAAGATTGGAGTCAGAAGAAACCCAATAAAACAATGCGCCATCTTCTGCTAGTGCCATGCTATGTACCATTCCCGCAGCTATTGCAGTCAATCTAAGAGGTCGCCTTCGATGAAAATTCAATAGTGTGTTCCCAGCTTTCTTTAGATTCCGAGAAATAACAACACGTCTTGGAGTCACCAGCCGATGACCCCAGGTGTACACCTGGTCACACAAGAAAGAAAGAAATACTAAAGAAAAATAAATTTGTCTTCAGATTGAGGTCTCACTCTGAGATAAGATTTTCCTAAAACATGAAGTAGACAGAAATTTTACCTCTCCATCTTCTCGCAAGACGAGAGTGTGGTATTTTGCAGATGCAATAGCCGTGAAAACTTTTCCTTTCAAGTAATCAACCAATCTGGGAGAATAGTTTGATGCTGAGTTGGAGGTTCCATAACCAAGCTGACCTTCCTTGTTGCATCCCCAAGTGAAAACTTCACCACACTCAGAAACTACGGCGGTATGTTTGTTTGCCGCAGAAACAGCTACAATCTTCGCCTTCAATGAAGTCACTTTGCGAGGTGTTGCCTGAGTATCCACAGAGGTATAACCAAGCTGACCCTCTACATGATTATCGCAAACATCATCAGACTCTAGAGCTCACAAAGATTGGACTTAGCCGTGTAAACTAGAAAGCCTTTTTACCTCTATTGGAACCCCAAGTGAGTACGTCTCCGCTTTCTGTAGCAATAACAGTATGGTGCTTAGCTGCTGCAACTGCCTTTACTCGGCGAGATCCTAAACCAGATATCACCTGCCTGGGAGTGATAACTGCAGCTTGACCACTGAGATAATAAAAATAGTGAATTTAACTCAATGGGGGTTTACATAACCTTTCAAAAAAATCTATGCTAAGAAACTACATTAATGCCACGTGCAAATGGAAATCTACATATAATCTCCATATGAGAGAATAAGCAAGAATGCATACCTGTGAATGTCAAATTCAGGATGTCCAAGGCGGCCACCCCTTCCAAATCCCCACGTGTAGACTTCTCCATGAGAACTAACGGCAACACTATGGAATTTCGCAGCAGAGACCAACTTAATAAGACAACCATGCAGTGAATCAACTCTGCCAGGTAGCTTCTGAACATCTTGATTGCCAGTTCCAAGTTGGTAGTTTGCACCGCTCCCCCAGCAGAAAACCTCTGTAGCCACTGGGACAGGAAAGAAAATGAACACGACATTTCAGCTTCTCAAAAGTTGTGTGCGCAAGAGTGACCACATATTTAAGGTTTTAAGAGATTATTTACCTGAATTACGTTTCTCACCAATGACCTGCGCCACCGGACCTGAGACCAAATCAACCGGTGTTCGCAATTTGATGTCTTCCAAAGTAAAAGAAGCACCTGAGTCAACCAGCACACTAGCCACCGCGAGATGGCCAAAATGCAAAGCTCTGTGAAGACTACTCCAACCAGATTCTCCATCCTGAAACGGACATTGTACAATATAGAGCAAGCTCAATCCTAAGCAATATGAATGCCATATTTGCAACACAAATGGCACAGGAACCAAATAAGATGACAAAAACAGAAGCATGTTGAAAGGAGTAACTGAAGAAGCAAAGAGAAGAAAAGTGACAAACCCTAGCATCAGGATCAGCGCCAGCAGCAAGCAGTCTCCTAACAATAGGAATGTGGTTTCTCCAAACTGCAATATGCAGAGGAGTCAGGCCATAGGCATTCCTTAGATTTATATTGCCACCGCTCTTCTTCATCATGCTCAGTGCTGAATCCACATCGACCAATGACCCTTCCCGTATAGCAAACCACAAATCTTTCTTTGATCCTGAAAGTAAGCTTTTACGAGGAGTTTGCAAGTTCTTCTTCTGTGACGTTTGAGGAGAGACTGACATTTCCATGTTTCTACACAGCAAAGAATTCTCACTAAAACCTTGTTCGGCTCAAATGTTGTGTTAAATCTTCACAAATTCTTGATAAGACTCTGATCATAAAAGACAAGAAGGATGTAAATTATAATGGATTAATAACATTCATATAGCTTCTGTCAGATATATAGACAACAAAGAATAAACAAGTTAAAAAGAGTTACGGAAAGCATCTCTCCTTTCTCTTAAGGAAAAAAAACAGGACTAGTAAACACTTGCACCAACCAGAAAGCAAAGAATCTCGTTTAGTGTTGCTCAGACAGGGACTATAGAGGTGTGCTACATTAGACATGAACAAAGATTTCGATAGAGCATTTGGACACAATTACCAAAATTCTGGAAAAAGATGGCACCTTTAAACTTAGATCTCATATCAGTGTTAAAAGAGACATATTTTCAAGCATTTGGTGGGCATACTCATTAATTCACAATAAATAACTCCAAAAGGCACACAATTCGAGAACGGCAAACAGATAAACTCGATCGCCGAGACAATGACAAGCAGAATTTGATCGAGAAGATCCATAAATCAAGGAAAAATTACCAGTTATCACTCAAAATCAGGACTTCAATGTAGTGAAATTCGCCTCATTTCCAATCACCGATCAGGAAAGAAAAAAAGGAGTAGATAAATGATAAAAACCCGTTTTTTATGGTCTTTTCAAACAAGAAAAATCATAAACTGCCATTGAGTTTAAAATAATCAGACAGATTGAAAAGTGAAAAAAAACAATTAATAATAATTTCCGGTACCTGAAACCGAACTCCGATGACGTAACCAGAGAGAGACAGAGAGAAGCGATCAAAGAGAGGTATTTATTACTGAAAGAAGAGAGGATAAATGAGCACAATGGAATCTTCTATGAAAATTTCAATGTGTGAGAAGCGAATCAAACAGAGAATATACCCTCCACAGAAGCAGAGGCGCAAAAAAATTTCTGAATGAGCGAGAGAGAGAGAGAGAGAGAGGGCGAGAGGAAAGAGATCTCCGACGCAAGGGTAATTCAGTAATTTAAGTTCATTTATTTGAAATGACGATAAAATCCCTTGGAGTCTGTGACGTGCTAAAGACTCGGAGAAGAGATGGAGTCGTATTTCAGACACCGAACTGGTTTGCTTCGGAAAGAATGTCTCCTCGTTTCGACACGTGGCGACACGTGCAACATGTGACGAGGTCATACACAAGTCATTAAAATGTCTGAAACTGAGAATACTTCTCTTAATCCTCTCTTTTTAAGAATTTTTTTTTAAAAAATAAGCATTTTTAATAGCCTTTCAATATTTATATTTTTTAGTTAGGGCATCTCCAATGTATTGCCCCATATTTGACTCCAAAATGAAG
>OVBJ01000481.1:0-54302 GCA_900406535.1 Noccaea bulbosa | reverse complement strand
TATGAGGAGAGTTAGCTTTGCCTTGTCTTCAATGGTGAAATAGTTTCTCTAAAACAGCAGAACCCCAAACTTAGCCATACCCAAATACTCACGCACTAGTCACCCATTTACCCATGTCTTGTTAATTAAGTTATTATATTCAGCATCAAATGGCACTTTACCCAGCGAGGAGGAGATCAAGACCATGTAGAGATGATCCACACCAAACATAAAAAAATTGTACTAATTGATTAATTTTCTTATCATGTCGTGAAGGATTATAAGAGAAAGAGGAAAGTAGTTCAATTGTTTATTTGTTCAAATCCCACCTCATTAGGTGGTATTTGGATATATTTGTTTTGAACTAGAAATTATCTAACAAATCACTCAAAACAGTTTTTAATAGATTTTGATGATGAAATCCTATTTTTCCAATAAGGTGAGATTTTAAAGAATTTGTATAAATCATTAATCCAATAACCTTGGATTTTGAATGATTTTTATAAATAACAGATTCAATAAGAGGTGATTTGGAAAAAAATTAAAATCCTCCCAAATCATTAGTTCAATAAAGCCCCCTAAGTCTTTATGCGGTTTTCAAACAAACATTTCTAACTTCATCGCAGAAGAGAACTTAGTATGTTACATTCATCCATTAATTTTAATTTAACATTTGTTTAAAGATTCAATATTTATATTTGGTTTGATTTCTAAGAAAAGTATTTGAAATAACATATGGAAACAAACGTGTTGTTGTTTCTGTTGATTTTTTGTTTTTCCATTGCAAACAGATAATAATATATACTGTGTCAAATTCTTGAGAACTGTAAATGGAAGCATGAGTTTTGTCATATCTTATTTGGTATCGGCTCAGATAAATAGAAATCATAGTCTCTTTACTGATTTGGAATTTTAAAATTATCTCCCTAGCTATAGAAGATGAAATCAATCTAAGATTAAGTAACCGATCGATTCAGTTTTTTTTTATATAGACTTACGAACAATAAACCAACTTTTAGTGAACAAGTGGTTATAAAATTTATTTGGAATTGGAATAAAAAAGGTTTTTTTTTTTTTTTTTTTTTTTTTTTTTTTACTGCAATGCGCGAAACTTAAGCTATACCAAATTTTAAATTTTATTAATTTAATTTTAACTATAAATATTTCTATTTAATTTTTAAAATTCTATTATTATTATTTTTCTATTTTTGGCAGCAGCCTCTACACCTAGAGCGATTCAGTAATCCAAACCGGTAGTGAAGAGTTTACATAAGATAGTATACATCATAAAGTAGATCTCCAACATTTCGTGCTACCTTGTGTGCCTTCTTGTTTTTTATCCTTGGAATGTGCACAATAGAGAATGACGAAAACAGCTTCTTGCACTTTGTGACTTCCTCCAGTAGGATTGAGAATGCCGGCCACTCTTCAGTTGTATACACTATCTTCACCAAATCTGAACAGTCTATCTCAAATCTCATTACTCGTTTCTTTTGTACCATGCTCTGCATAGCCCATACAAATGCTTCTAGTTCTGTTTGTAGGGGTATTAGTCGTCCCTTCCTTTGATTACTTGCCCCCTTTAACCGCTCTCCGGTATGTGTGTTATAGTAATACCATCCCAATCCTACCTGACTAGTAGTCTCTTCCCATGATTCATCAAGTTGACATATTTCAACCCAATCTAGCATTTGGTGGGAATTCCGATTACCAAACCGCATTTCTGCCAGTTCTTCTCGAATTTGGGCTGTTTCCCAAGCTATTGTTTCTGTTTCTGTTAACATAATAAAATCTCGGGGATCTCGATCCAAATTAGAAAATAATTTATCGTTCCTAACTTTTCAAATATACCACATCAACCATGGAAACATTAACATCTTGTCATCTTTTGGCAAATGCCAGAATAAATGAGCTACATTGATAAATAATGCATTCCCCGGAAATCTATATGGTGGTGTCGGTATTGGTGACAGCCCATATTTGAATGGTTGGTGGGCATTCAAATATGGCATGATTAATGGATTCCTCCGCCAAGCCATATCTTGTACATAAGATCTACCATAATTCATCGACTGTGTACTAATGATTATACTAATGATTTATAATATTTTTTCGTATAGTTATTTCAATTTTGAAATTTAGAAAATTAATGATTTTAACTATCGCCTCTTATCCGTAATATTATATGATCCTAAATTTATAAGTATACTTTGAATACTATTTTCCGATACATGAACTATCTTCATTCGATTCTATATACTTTGAATACTATTTTCCGATACATGAACTATCTTTATTTGATCCTTAACTGTTATAACTCTATCATTTACACGTAATATTCTCGCATATTTTTATATATAAACAAATGAATAAAATTTTATAAACAACTTTGTAAATAGATTTCATGAATATTTAGTTATTATTATCTTCCTTTGGACCTTTTCATTTTTTTTTTACTGAAAATTATTAATTAAAACTAAGAATATGAAGAGCTACTTTAAATGCAGAGAAACTTCAAATTCATTAGTTAAACTTAAGAACGTGAAGAGTTACTTTAAATGCATAAACTTAAAACTCATGAAATTAAAAAAAAATTATTTTCTATATACCACATATCATCACCATAAAATACAGCTGTGAGAAAAAAAATATCTTCTTATTATATAGTATATAATGAGATGGCAGTCTAAGGATGAGCATCTTACGTCTTGTTTGTTTGGTATGTTAACTTAAAAGTTTAACGAGAAAACAATTATAAGTCAAGTTTTGTTTTATGATTTTTCCGTTTATCAACTTTATTTTTGTGTTAACGCCGTTTTCAAAAGTTGGTATAGTTCTTAGATAGAAAAATTATTATCGCCCTTTTTAATTTGACTTAGAATGACTTAAGTGACCCGTATTATTTTAGCCAAATCTTAAAGTTTACAAATAAGCTAATACAGTAATGTATTAACTGACAAGTTAGGCAAGTTTGCAGCTGTACACACTTGTCAAATCTCTATTACAAAACAATAATTACCATACGGACAATTCTTAGAGTGGCGCATTCTTTATGTTTTTCAGATTGGATAGATAATGTGAGACTCAACATTTAAGTTTCAAATTTATGTTAGTATATATGCATACTTGACTATATCTGTACAATAATTACTATTTATTTTGTTTGACATATATAACTCGAAAATATGGAATCATGCCAGATACTCACCACCAATATAGAAAAGTTATATTAACTACAACAAATCTGATTTGACAATTGTCATTGTCTTTTCCTTATAATATGATTCTCAATGTCAGGATCACACACCACTTCCCATGTATAAATACAACCAATTAGATTTGGTAAAAGGGAATCTCAAAAGTGTGTGAGAGAGAGAGAAGAAAGAGAGAAAAGATACGAGAGAGAAAGAGAGAATGGGCAAAGGAAGAGCACCATGTTGTGACAAAACCAAAGTGAAGAGAGGGCCATGGAGCGAAGATGAAGACTTGAAACTCATCTCTTTCATTCACCAGTTTGGTCACGAGAACTGGAGATCTCTCCCAAAACAAGCCGGTAATGTTTCTGATTCTAAAAAGGGCTTTCTTTAGCTTTTCGTAATTAAAACTTCTGGTTCTGATTCTGATTCTAAGAATCTGTCTATCTATGCATGCAATGCAATGAAGGATTGTTGAGGTGTGGAAAGAGTTGTCGTCTTCGATGGATAAATTACCTCAGACCTGATCTGAAACGTGGCAACTTCAGCGCAGAGGAAGAAGAAACCATCATTAAACTTCACCAGAGCTATGGAAACAAGTCTGTGTTATCTTTAATGTTACTGCCTTTGTGTGTGTCAAAGTTTCGATTCTGACAATAGCTTTTCTTGAATTATGGATTCAGGTGGTCGAAGATTGCTTCTAAACTGCCTGGAAGAACAGACAATGAGATCAAGAATGTGTGGCATACCCATCTCAAGAAAAGATTGATCTCAGACACTAACCATAATGCCGTTGATGAAGCGGCTTCTTCAAAAGGTTCTTTGAATGAAGAAGAGACCTCTCGAGAGTCATCTCCTAATGCATCTATGTCTCTTGGTGGCTCCAACAATTCAAGCAAAGAGGATGACGTACAGAAAGATCAAACGTTTGAGTTTATTCAAGATTATAGCGAATGTATGGGAATGCTAGAAGAGGTAGACAAACCAGAGCTGCTGGAGATACCTTTTCATTTAGATCCTGAGATTTGGAGTTTCATAGATGATTCAGACTCATTCCAACAACCTGAGAACAGTTTGACTTCAAGGGATCCTCAAGAGTCTGAAGAAGATGAGGTTGAGAAGTGGTTCAAGCACCTGGAAACCGAGCTCGGGTTAGAAGAAAACGATAACGAACAACAAGAGCATAAACAGGGAACAAGAGACGGAGAAGAATCATCTTCATCAGCGCTCCTGGAGAGTTACGAGCTCCTGATACATCAATGAAGCCATAAGCAACTAACTTTATTTTTTTAAAAAGGAATTATTGTTATCCTCATTAAAGATCTAGAGTAGAGCTTAATTCTTGGTATTATTAGCATATATCAAGATTAGGTAGGTGCAAGTAGTAGCAATAGCCAAGAAACGTAGCAATGTAACAACATATTACAGAGCGTTAAGATTCCTTTGTAGTGAAACAAAGTTGGCACAAGGAAACATGTTTTGGGGTGTAATAATACTTATTACTTATTAGGGAACAACCATCCAGAAACAGAAACAGACAAGCTGATAGAGATTGAGAAAGAGTAACGGTTGTATCGAGAACTGGACTCGGTGGATGACGTGATCCCCATTTTTTTTTTAATCAGCCGTGAGATCGGAACCCTAAGTTGAAAGAATAGTTTGACTTAAAGGGCTCCTCAAGAGTCAGAAGAAGATGAAGTTAAAATGGTTTAAGCACCTGGAAACCGAGCTTGGATTAGAAGAAAACGATGACCAACAACAAGAGCATAAACAGGGAACAAGAGACGAAGAAGAATCATCGCTCCTGATACATCAGTGAAGCCATAACAACTAATTTCACTTACAAAAAAGTTGGAATTATTATATCCTCATTAAAGATCTACAGTGGAGCTTAATTCTTGGCATTATTAGCATATATCAAGATTAGGTAGCAATAGCGAAGAAACGTATAAAATGTAACAGCATGCAGATATTACAGAGCGTTAAGATGCAAACGATTGCTTTGTAGTGAACAAGGAAACATGTTTTGGAGGTAATAATCCCTATCAGGGAACAACCATCCAGAAACAGGGGAGCTGACAGAGATTGAGAACGATTTACTGTTATTAAATTGAATTGAAACAACACATCATCAGAAGCGTTGTTACCCTCACTTTTGGAGTTTCTTTTTCCAAAATAGTTGATAATTTACTCTCAGTTTTGCAACGATCATATATATATATATATATCCAGCCAAGAAAGCAAAACAAAACTTGAAGAAAAAACAAGAAATCACTTATTAAAAATCAGAAGAAGTATTTCATTCTCATTCCCTAATTAAGCTAGCACAAAGTAAGTGGCAGAGTGTATAAGTTAGGAATGTAAAAAAAAAAAAAAAAAAAGCAAAATTATTTGTGCAACAAGAAAAAAAAAGTATAGCTAAAACCTCTCTGAATCAGCCCTCATCAGCTAGGTTCCTCGCAGCCAGCTCCTCTTGCTGTTCCTTGACGGCCAAGGCGTGGGAATCCTGGAGCATCTTGTCCACAGCAGTTTTGGCAATCGCGAGAATTGGCTGATAGTAACCAAAGTGAGCATCCATACACTTCTTCAGAAGCGGAAAGTGTTGCTTACACTTGGTGTAACTGTCAGTATCCTCCGCGCAATCTAACAAAGCCTTAAAGGATTCTTTGCAACCACCAGCTTTCATGAAATCGCAAAACCGCACTGATAATTCGTCTTCCGACGAGTCTACAAGTTTCGGGGGCAATATGGCGTTGAGCTCCCTCATTGCCATTTCCATTTCCATTGTAGCCTTACCCGTCGCTTCTAGTTGAACTCTCAGTTTCTCCGGCTCCTCCTCCAGTTTCACCTCCTCTAGGTCTTCCAGTTTATCTAACAGGAAGAACTCGTATCGTGAATTGGACTCGGCGGATGACGCGATCCCCAATTTTTTTTTTATCATCCGTGAGATCGGATCCATATGGAAATCTGCTGCTCACGATTAAAGATGTTGAAATAAAAATTCTTGAATGAAAACACGATCGATCACACGCACATACAGTATTGACATTGAGGGATAAGCGGTTTACTCTGTTATGAATTATATATGACCTGGAAGATTTGGGCTTCCAAAACACGTCATCGTATCAGCACCTTTGAATTAACGTTTATACAAGCTTCTTCTCCTGGTTTATTCATTCACTTAAAGGCAGCTATGGTTAATTCTCAACCACGTGGAGGAATTAACGTTTTGAGGTTTTTCAGTGCGAGCATGAAGAAGAATACAAATGATTCGGAGCTGAAAGGCGGCGAAATTTTCAAATTTCTTCGTCAGTTTGTTGTAAGCCAGCTGAGAGACACAGAGAGGAATCGATTGCTCTGTTAAAAAGAAAGTGATTGGCAGAGGGTTAGCTGGTGTACACCAAATCAATTGGGGTAAATTAAGCAACAATTGAATAGTACGGGACTACTATTGAAATTATTTAACTTTTAGATCCGGCCCGAGCGATTTTAAGTCGGAAAGAATCCATACAAAACTCGGATTAGAATGGTCCATTTAACTCCCAGTTTCTGGTACGCCTATCCGGTTATTTCGTTTTGCTTCAAAGTGAAAAAAGCAGCCGCCGTCTTTTTCCTTCAAAATCGTTTCAACTTTCCGGGAACCACTGACGAATTAGAACTGGCCACCTGTCACCGCAACGTCCTGTCTCTTCAGGGATTAATAAGTGCCCGCCATTCCAGGACGCGGAGATTCTCGACACTGCAATGTTTGAAAAAGGTGGAAGAAGAAGGAAGAAAAGCCACCCGATCGAGCAGATGTTTCTCGCTCTCAGACCACTGGAACCCGGAATTATCTTGTTTTCATCAGAATGGTTTCTCTCAGATCAGTAGAGAAACTACGGGAAGAGCTGTGCATGCGCTTTGTGTCAAGGGATTCGTTCGTCTGAGTGTTCTCCACACCAACACGTTGATAAACATGTACACAAAGTTTGGCCGAGTCAAACCCGCGCGTTACCTGTTCGACGAAATGCCTATGAGAAACGAAGTCTCTTGGAATACCATGATGTCGGGGCTTGTCCGTGTTGGATTGTACGGGGAAGCTATTGATTTTTTCCAGAAAATGTGTGGTCTTGGGATTAAACCAAGTAGCTTTGTGATTGCTAGTTTAGTAACAGCTTGTGGTCGGTCAGGTTCTATGTTAAGAGAGGGGGTTCAAGTTCACGGCTTTGTGGCTAAGTCTGGTTTGCTGTCTGACGTTTACGTGAGTACTGCGATTTTGCATCTGTATGGGGTTTATGGATTGGTTTCTTGTTCAAGGAAGGTCTTTGAGGAGATGCCTGACCGAAATGTGGTGTCTTGGACTTCGTTGATGGTTGGTTACTCGGATAAGGGTGAGCCAGAGGAAGTCATTGATATCTTTAGAGGTATGAGAAGAGAAGGAGTTGGGTGTAATGAAAATTCCATGTCTTTGGTAATCAGTTCCTGCGGCTTGCTTAAAGATGAATCCTTGGGATGTCAAATTATCGGGCAGGTTATCAAATCGGGACTGGAGAGTAAACTGGCGGTGGAGAACTCGCTCATATACATGTTTGGTACTCTTGGAGATGTAGGCTATGCATATTACATTTTTGATCAAATGTCCGAACGTGACACAATTTCATGGAATTCGATTGCTGCGGCATATGCACAGAATGGTCATTTTGAGGAATCGTTTTGGATTTTCCATTTGATGCGTCATTTTCATGATGAAGTGAATTCCACCACCGTGTCAACTCTGTTATCAGGCTTGGGTCATGTGGATCACCAAAAATGGGGGAGAGGAATTCATGGTCTGGTGGTTAAAATGGGGTTTGATTCGGTTGTTTGTGTGTGCAATACTCTTTTGAGAATGTACGCAGGCGCTGGAAGATCAGAAGAGGCAGAGTTGGTGTTTAACCAAATGCCTGCTAAAGATTTGATCTCTTGGAACTCTTTGATGGCTTCTTTTGTCGAGGATGGCAGGAGCTTAGATGCTTTAAGACTTCTCTGTTCAATGATAAGGACCGGAAAATCAGTGAACTATGTGAGTCTTACAAGCGCATTGGCTGCTTGCTTTAGTCCCGAGTATCTTGATAATGGCATGATCCTTCATGGGCTTGTAGTCGTCACCGGTTTATTTGACAATCAGATTATTGGTAATGCATTGGTTTCAATGTACGGAAAGTTAGGCAAGATGAGCGAATCCAGACGGGTTCTACTACAGATGCCTAGACGAGATGAAGTAGCTTGGAATGCTCTCATTGGCGGCTATGCTGAGGATGAAGATCCTGACAAGGCACTGGCGGCTTTTCGAACCATGCGAGTGGAAGGTGTTCCTGCAAACTATATTACAGTGGTAAGTGTTCTTGGTGCTTGCTTAATGCCCGTTGATTTGCTTGAACGGGGGATGCCATTACACGCCTACATAGTTTCTGCTGGATTTGAATCGGATGAACACGGAAAAAACTCGCTTATCACTATGTACGCAAAATGTGGTGATTTAAGCTCGAGTCAGGACCTATTTCACAGATTAGATGATAGGAACATCATCACGTGGAATGCTATGCTTGCGGCAAACGCTCATCACGGTCATGGAGAAGAGGTGCTAAAACTTGTGTCAAAGATGAGACGCTCTGGGTTGAATCTGGACCAGTTTAGTCTCTCTGAGGCACTTTCTGCTGCTGCGAAGCTAGCGGTTTTAGAGGAAGGCCAACAACTTCATGGTTTAGCTGTAAAACTCGGGTTTGAACAGGATTGTTTCATCTTTAACGCTGCTGCAGACATGTATAACAAATGCGGGGAAATAGACGAAGTGGTGAAAATGCTTCCCCCGTCCGTCAATCGATCACTCCCCTCATGGAACATACTTATATCAGCTTTTGGAAGACACGGCTTCTTCGAGAAAGTCTGTGAGACTTTCCATGAGATGCTCGAAATGGGAATCAAGCCAGGTCATGTCACATTTGTCTCTCTTCTTACTGCATGTAGCCATGGGGGATTAGTAGACCAAGGCCTTGCGTATTACGACATGGTTGCTAGAGACTTCAGTGTAAAACCGGCCATTGAACACTGCGTTTGTGTAATTGATCTTCTTGGAAGATCAGGGAGGTTAGCTGAAGCTGAAGCCTTTATATCTAAAATGCCAATGAAACCAAACGACCTCGTGTGGCGTAGTTTGCTAGCTTCCTGCAAAATCCACGGGGATTTGGACCGTGGGAGAAAAGCAGCGGAACATCTCTCGAAGCTAGAGCCAGAGGATGATTCTGTGTATGTCCTGTCTTCAAATATGTTTGCAACGACAGGTAGATGGGAAGATGTAGAGAGTGTGAGAAAGCAAATGGGTTTCAAGAACATCAAGAAGAAACAAGCTTGCAGTTGGGTGAAATTGAAAGACAAAGTGAGTACGTTTGGTATCGGAGACAGAACTCATCCGCGAACATTGGAGATATACGCAAAGCTAGAAGACATCAAGAAGCTGATAAGAGAATCTGGGTATGTCGCGGATACAAGCCAGGCGTTGCAAGACACAGACGAAGAACAAAAAGAGCACAATCTTTGGAATCATAGCGAAAGACTCGCTCTTGCTTACGCCTTGATGAGTACTCCTGAAGGTTCTACAATCAGAATCTTTAAGAACCTTCGCATCTGCGGTGATTGTCACTCTGTTTACAAGTTTGTTAGCAGAGTCATAGGTCGTAGAATCGTGTTGAGAGATCAGTATCGGTTTCACCATTTTGAGAGTGGTGTATGCTCTTGTAAGGATTACTGGTGAAAGAAGAAGAAAAAGCTTGATTACGACTCTGTACAGCATAGCTATCAAAAGTTTCATTCTAGGATACTTTGGTTAAGGTTTTGTAAGCATCGTGAAATTTGGTTTTTCGTCAAAAGGATGCATGATCCTGTTTGTAGACAGGAATGAAACAAAATTAATTTGGGTTGAAAGTGAATATGGCCGTGTGATCAGTTCAGTGACCGATAAGACATAACGTTAAAAATCTCACTGAGTAAAACACAGATTTCATTAGTTATTGAATCATAAAAAAGACATTAAGATCGAGTACAGCAACAACCTATTAAAAAAATCCAAGTATTACAGATAAAAGAAGCAAACTCCAGGAAAGTCCAGTCTAATCGCATGATTGTTTGCTAAACTATGCGAGAAGTTACTCGACTTCAGCAAGGTAATCATCGATCTCTGCTGGTGTTAGTACCCTGCATTAACCCCATAAATCAATTGGGTATCAACAACATTCAATATAAACACCAGCGACGACAACAAAGATTCTTGGTTTTGAACAAAAAAGGTACCTGAAAACTTTGTCAGCACCGATTTTGCCAATCTCGATATTTTTGCTCGAGATCTCTCCCTCAAACCTACCAAAAACAAAAACAAAAACAAAAAAACAAAGGAGGTGAAGGCTTGTAAGAAGTTTTGTACAAGACACGACGTGCTTTCATTTTTAAAGATGATAATCTAACAGCCACAAGACTTGGAACTTTCTATCAATGAAAGAGCACGAGACCTTAAACCCGTAGATTCTTACTTACCCTTCTTTCAGTGTCAGTATGGCTGTGTGTATAGCATCGTCGAGTTCCATGTCTTCCGTGTACCTGCAAGGAATTTGTGTTTGGTTAAGGTTGGCAAGCGAAAGAAGAGCAGTCTCTTGTTACAAAACTAACAAAATCTGAGTGGTCGAAATAAATTCTAAGATAAGCCAGCTGGTTACAGGATGTTACATGTGTTTCCTTTTGTGGTACCAAAAGAGATAGACAACGATACCTTTTCTCAAGGAATGTTTTTGCATTAGAAACGTTCTTCCCCATTGCTGAAGCTTTCCAAGAGAAATAAGAGCCAGAAGGATCCACCTAGCAAGAAGACAAAAAAGTATCGAGTTAGACCTTCAGTGCAGAGAAATCATGACGGAAAATTTTAATTCTCAGGTGATGTTCTCAAAATGAGATGATGATAATTCAGGTCAAACAGAAAGACAAGGACAAGTAAAACACTCATCTACAAGTTTCGCTGAGATTATATAATTATAATGTTAAAAAGTGGAAACTGAGCTAGGGATTGTGGTCCATCAACTAACACATATCCTAAGGAGAAGATACCTGATACAGTTGTGGACCCTTGTCGTCATATCCAGCTACCAGCAGAGAAACACCGAACGGCCTAACACCACTGTTAACAAGAGAGGTAACAAATTTTAGAAACAGGAAAGCAATGTTGAGAGTGCAAAGTGAAGCACTTAGAAGTTGCCTGTTCTGAGCACATAGTTCAATGGGAATATGGGAGAAGGAGAACATATGACAAATATGAATTAGTTTTACAATTAAAACTGAATAGTATATACCCTGATTGAGTAAACTCTTGCATAACGGTGGCGGTTTCCCTTACAAGTTGGGTAACAGGGATGGGTTCCTGCAACAATAAAACTTCCTTAGATGATAATACAACTGAATTGACAGGGAACCAAACATTTGTAAGGAAATTAACTGAAACTATATCAGATTAGCAAGGCATCCCAAGATATTTCGAGATAGGATTACTTTGTAGAGTCGCAGATATTGCTCAGCCTGTTTCCTACTCTTCCTAACAAGCACTCGAAAATCAGGACCCATGCCACTTCATAGAAGAAAGAAGGATAAAAGTTAGTACTCTAACTACAACACCAATAACAACAGCTTAAGGTAAGTGAGGAAAAACCTGTATACAACTCCAATATTAGGAGTCAAATGCTGAATCTTTTGAACCTAAAACAAACAGACAAAAGAGAAAACTAATCTCAAGGATGTTGACTGGAATTACGAAATCTAATAAAGCACAACATAGCATAATTACAGAGAAATGGTATGAAAATCTTAAATGATCCAACCCTTTTATTCACACATGCATGCAATTTACTCTACAGTTTTAAGGTTAGGTAGGAAGAATATCAGCTTACAGATGCTTCGTCAACCAGAATCGAAGGCAATTTCTTTTCGGTTGCAATGACAACTCCATTAGCAGCTGCAGTAAGAAAACAAGTTATGAGGAGAAATCAACAATATTTCATTTGTTCTATTAGCAATCAATCGTGTCAGTGTCAGTGACAAACCTTTAATCCCCAAAGACGTTTGGCCAGATCCAACAGCTGTTAGGGCATGTTCTATCTGAACCAGCTTCCCAGATGGACTGTTGTGAATCTCATCGCCACAGCAAAAGATTAGCCACAATAAAAAAAAGTAAACGATGCAACAGACCCAAATGCGATTAACGAAGTTGGTACGGTACCTGAAAGTGGTGAGCGAAAACGAGTACTGACTGTCCCCCATTTCACCTTAAGCAAAATCAGCGAAACACAGAAAAAGAGGGTCAATCTTCTAACAAGTGGAGCTCAATATCGGAACAGTTTCTAAGGCTCTAAGGCTTCAACGTCACTGCGATCAACGATTCAGGTTCCGTTTTCGTTAATCATCAGTCTCCTAAAAACAGTACAATAGAATAATTCAACACCATTGGGAAGAAAATAGATTTACCTTCGCTTTGCTATCGAGATAGAAAGAGCTGAAGAGAGATGAAAGATTTATGTAAGCTTCTTCGGTTTCTTGCAAACAAGGTTCAAGGGAGAAGAATTTAGTTTTACGAAGAAAGGGAAGGAGAGCCGAACGACGGCGTTTAGGTGAATAAATCACAAGAAAATGCAAACGACGGCGTTTAACAAAGAGAATGCAAACGTTGATATAACAAGAAAAAAACAAACTAGAACGATGACACATGATGACACCAAAGTAGTAACCATATAATATTATAATAAATAACTGTTGTGAAGCTAAAAACAAAAAGTATGAAATTTTATTATCAGAAACAATTATCAGCTAAACAAAGATAAACTCAGCTAAACCCTGCTAGAGCTGGGGTCTAAGTTGAAACAAATATATCCATCGATCAATAGAGACTTTCCAGATTCAAAGAATTATAAAATCCTTGCCATCACTTTTAAGATTTGAGGGAGGGATAGTGTTTCCACAACATACACCAATGATGCTACAATAATCTGTCAAAGTGTGAATCCTAGAAGCGACCTTTTTCTGTGTGGCAAGAACAACTCCGTTAGTAGCTGCAGCAAAAAAAAACTATTTTTGAGCAAAGAATCAAGATTTAGAATTTTTTTTGCAATCAATTGTTTAATAATCTCCAGATTTAAATTTTTCCATAACTAAATTTAACTACCTTTTATCTTCAGTTAAACCATTTAAATTTATTTTTTCCTCACAGCTGTAGTTGCGTTTTCGTTTTCAACCGTTAGAAATTTTTCATAAGGAAAATCTCCAAAATAGATTTTTTCCCAAGTGTTGCATGGAATCTCATTGGGTAATTTGATGATCAATTGTGAGGAATCATCCTCTCGATAACGCAATGCCGGTCGGACAGTTATGAAGGCCATAAACAAATATAATAAATATGTCTTTTTATATTTTTTTTTCCAAGATCACATAATAGTAAAAACAGAAAAATCTTATAACTTTTATAAAGTAAACTATTTCTAAACAAATAATCCTAGTTTTGTAAATGATTTGCGATAAAATTAATTTTTTAATTTCCGTAGAAATATCGTTCTCTTTGCATTATTGCTTGCAAAAAAAATATTAAGATAAAAAACAATAACTCACATAGGAAATAAAGACAATGATGAAAACTTACAACAGACAAATATTGTATAAAGAAAAAAAAATCAAATCTATGACAAAAGTTTTTGTAAAAGTCGATTAAATTGTAGGTTTGTGTGACACTTGAATAAAAGTTTTAATATTTTACTTAACACTAACACTTTAAAATATAATAGTTATTATGATGTTAAAAAATAAAATATAATAATTATTTAATAATACACATAATAAATATATATTTGTTAACAAATGTCCTATAAATTTAATATTACTAACAAAGTCTTTAAACTTTGTATATAATGTATAAACCCATTTTAAGAAAAATTTATAAAAAATATATCTTAACATAAGTTGGATGTCCTAGTCGGTTGTTTTCCTTGTTGTGTTCTGCAGTTGTTTTCCTTGTTGTGTTCTGCGCCAGGCCTTACGGCGGAGCGAATCAGTTAGAGTTTCAAACAGTTTCTTTAATTATATCAAAAATAAGAAGAAAAAGTAAATTCTCTAACCATCTAACCATCACGTTGTTCAAAAAAAAAAAAAAAAAAAAAAAAAAACCCATCTAACCATCTAAAGATATGGGGCAAAAAATGCAAACAAAACCCAATAAATCTTTTGTTTCACGGATTAATACCCAAGTTTTCAATTTAATGCAAATAAACCCCTGCGTCAAACTCTGTCAGTATAATGAAAACGCAGTGTACAAAAGTCAAAAGTCAGAAATGACGCCAAAGAGAAAGGGGATCTGCGAAACTGAACAACCCTATAAACCTTTTTCTTTTCAAGCGAATTAGTGGAAGAATTGTAACAGAAACTCTGCAGTTCGGGTCGAAATCTTCGTGACGGCAGCGTATTATGTAATTTGGGATTTCATGTCTTTTTTTTTTTTTTTAATTATGTTCTTGTGCTGAATTCTTATGTGGCGTTTTGGAACGATGAATTTTGCAGAACAGATCATTCAGCAAGCAGTTACGCTCAGCTTATAAATCATCTACGTACGTTGGTCGAGTCATGGCTTCTACTGGAGTTGGGCCAACAGCTGGTTACTCTACATCATCCGTACCCACCAATGAACCTGTTGTCTCTGTTGATTGGCTCCACTCTAATCTTAGAGATGCTGATATAAAGGTAACCGTCGTTGTTCTTGTTGAGACTGAGACTTGTTCGAGACTTGGTCTTCCATGGATTCTTATGTAACTTGTTTCTTTCCTGGTCAGGTTTTGGATGCTTCATGGTACATGCCACATGAGCAAAGAAACCCAATCCAAGAGTATCAGGTGAGAATATGTACAGTTTACAAATAACTAAGCTTGAAGCCTTTTGTTCTGCGTAAAAAGAAAAACGAGTTAGTGCACGAACTTCATGTTGTTTGGCTTGTATGTTGTGCTCTTCTACATGCAGGTTGCTCATATACCAGGTGCTCTCTTCTCTGATCTGGATGGACTATCAGACCGAAAAACAAATGTGAGAATCACCATCTTTTTCTCTCAGAGACGATGACTAAAGCTTCTATGTGTGTTATGAATGCGCAAGAATCAGAACGTTTGTTTATTAATTGAATGTCATGTGACAGTTACCACACATGCTACCATTTGAGGAAGCTTTTGCTGCTGGTTGTTCTGCTCTCGGAATCGAGAACAAAGATGGGGTGGTTGTGTATGATGGAAAGGGGATCTTTAGTGCAGCTCGTGTATGGTGGTGAGTTACAGATCTCACGTCCCTAAGCGCTCAGTATGTCTTCAGGTATCATCAAATTGATGATAAATTCTTGTTTTTATGAAAACAGGATGTTTAGAGTCTTTGGACATGACAAAGTATGGGTACTTGATGGAGGCCTACCGAGATGGCGTGCTTCAGGTTATGACGTTGAATCTAGTGCTTCAAGTGATGCCATTTTGAAGGCCAGTGCAGCAAGCGAGGCTGTTGAGAAGATTTATCAAGGACAAACAGTAAGTTTGTTCATTCATAAGAGCTTTTGCCAATCTGATGTATCTGCAAATTGCAAATTCAGTCTGTTTAACCTGTTGCTTATGGTTTGTACACATCTTTACTGCTTGCACAGATTAGTCCAATAACTTTTCAGACCAAGTTCCAGCCCCATCTTGTATGGGGACTTGATCAGGTTAGTGTTTCCAAGGCTTTAAGATAGTGTTATTATTCAATTCATTTTGTTCCATGATCACCTGGTATATTGTTCCACAAATCAAATCCTTGGTGACATTGAAACGGACTAGCAAATTGGTTTTCATCTAATAGTACAATTGACCAGGTTAAGGAAAATATGGAGAATAAGACCTATCAGCACATAGATGCGCGTGCAAAAGCTAGGTATGTTTCCAAAGTGATTGCTTGTTCTGCATTATCCGCTTGTTGTAGCATATGATATAAATTTTACTCTGTTTCACAGATTTGATGGTATTGCTCCAGAACCTCGCAAGGGGATACCAAGCGGTCATATACCCGGAAGCAAGTGTATCCCTTTTCCCGAAGTAAGCCACCGTCTGACTTGAAGAGCTTAACGTTATCTTTGTGCTTTGACACCATATAAAGTGATCATATATTTGTATGCAGATGTTTGATTCCTCTCAAACATTGTTACCAGCAGAGGAGCTTAAGAAACGGTTTGAACAAGAAGGTAAAACAACAAAGTCATCTTGTTATCGCACATTATCTGAGTAGTTGTATCAAGTTATTACTTTGACCGTTTTATCTGCAGACGTCTCAGTGGACAGTCCAATCGTGGCCTCATGTGGAACCGGTGTAACAGCTTGTATTTTGTTATTGGTAACTATAAGCTCACATAGAGTTCACTCATTTAGTGTGGTCATAGGGTAAAAAAAAACTGAGACTAATTTCTCTCTTTTTTATACCGGTCAGGGACTTCATCGACTGGGGAAAACCGATGTGCCACTTTATGATGGGTCTTGGACTGAATGGGCAACCGAGCCAAACTTGCCCATGTTGGGTTCTTCTTCGTGAAAGTCCAAGAAGAAAACTATAAGATCCCAAGCCAGTGGATATATCATAATGTAAAATATAAATAAAGGAGGTGCATGAAGCTTGTCTTGCTTCAAACCATATTCTATGCATTCGGATTCTTGATTTGAAGTTTAGATTAATCTTTGTGGAGATTGATAAGAAATCCTTTGAAAAACCAGCAAATTGTTTCTTGTTCGAACACAGATCCTCCGGGTGTTATGTTGTTGTCACACAGTTTTATGATTATGGACCCAAATAGGCAAATATTACACAGGCTACGGTATAATGGTCGGATACTCGGATCGTAAATAGTTTTACATTAATATAATTATATAGGAGTAGTTGACAGGCAAGAAGACCGCGTGGCCTAATGGATAAGGCGCTCGCCTCCGGAGCGGGAGATTGTGGGTTCGAGTCCCACCGTGGTCGTTTATTTTTTAACAATAATTGTTTTTCCTCTCATCCTTTGACCTTTGCATTAACAGATTCTAAAGTACTAAAAACGAAGGTAAAAAAGATTGATATAGTAACAAAATAATCTCTCAGATTAAGCATTACGAGCATATCAATATATCATGTAGATGTGAAATGGTGATGCAGGTGCATACAAAGCTTCTGTGGACTGTGTATCTGAATAAATCACTCTTCTCTCTTGAACAAGAAAACAAGAACCGGAGCTAATGGCCGGTTCAACATTTGGACTTTGCAGCATACCCAATCACTGACCGGTAAACCCGACCCAAAAGCTTCAACCACATCTAACTCTTCCCTGAACAACAACCACCGCCACAAAAATGGATCAAACTAAGTTACAAAACTTCACATTTCAAATTTGATCAGAACAATTCTCGCTGCAACTGTTTTTTTATACCTTCCACCAGGATGACCAATGTAAACCACCAAGCTGATGAGACCACCGGGCATCAAGATCCTCTCAGCAGCCTTTAATGCCGATAGTGTTGTATCCGAGACAGTGATTATCGACTTATTTCCACCTGGAAGATACCCCAGATTGAATGCAACCATCCTAATATCAGCAAAAAAAGATTTCAAAGTTTTAGGCAAGCCTAAAGCAGCGAGAAAACAAAATGTTGTATCGAATTTACATAGTACCTCACACGGGAGTTTTCAGGGACAATCTCTTCCATCTTACTGTGACAGATGTTAAAAAGCTTGACACGTTCCTTCTGCATTTCTTCAGCAGAAATGAAAACAAGAATCGATATTAGTAACAACAACCTTAAGAAATGTATGAATTGAACCATACCAATATAGAAGCGAGGATTGATAATCATCGAACCTCTTTTAAACCAAGGGTTTGATCTAGCAAAGAAGAAGTGCTCTCAATGGCATCTCTTTGAATGTCCATTGCATAGACGTAGCCGTCACAATCATCGGAATCATCCATAACCATTTTCAACATTGCTAAAGTATCGTTCCCATTGCCACATGTAGCATCAATTACCATATCCCCTTTTTGGATTACCTTTTCCCACACACTGTAAGGTAATAATAGTCAGTAGTGACATTATAAGAAACTATCTATGCACATAATACTATGAACAATAAATTAGTTCAAGTTTTGGGTTTAAACTTTAAAGTACTCACACATGAGCTACTTCTGTTGCCTTCTTCCTCCCAAATAGATAACCAACAAAAACATTCTCTAGCCCTGAAANCCCCGAAAAAGAAAAAAAAAAAAAAAAAAAAAAAAAAAAAGGACTTCACTTTAACGATATATTATAAACGCTAATAGCGATCCGGAAGCTACTCGATTTCATTCCATAACCGAATATATCAAATATTTGACCTGTAATTGGAAAATCTAGTGAACGGGAAGGAGACGAGCTGAAAGCGGCAAAATGAGGACGTCGAATTCTGGGAGAATGGTTTCGTTCCATTGCAATTCGAAAATCGAAGGCCATTAGCGTTTTTCGGAAGGGAATTGAGCATGAGCGCGCCAACGTAAAGGATAACATTGACATCTCTGATTGAGAAAGAAAACCCAGCCGCCATTGCAGAGTTTTTTTAATTTCTCCAACTAAATTAACATTTTCCTCAAAAATAATAAGTAAAAAGTGGGCTTGTTTTTAACGTTACGGCCCAATGATAAAAGGAAATAAAACCATGTGTATTATTGTACACTTCTTCAAAGATTTCAAAATACATAATCGTTATTCTAATTACCGCTAAAAATATTCAAAATCAATGTAATCAGGATCACTACTGCTTTTAGCAAAGTCACGCTCACGCATCTTCTTCTTCTCTCCGTCGGTGACCGCCGGCAAAGATTCCTTCTCCTTCCTCACATAGCACGAAAAATCCACCGGCTCCGGCAAATGCGGCGGCGTTTCACCGCGAATCAACGCCCAATTCACACCTTCAAAGAAAGGATGCTGCTTAATCTCCGTCGCGCCGCGCTTATACGCAATTCTCTTTTGCGGCTCTTTCACCAACAAACCTTTGATCAAATCCTTCGCCGTCGAGCTCACCTGAGAATATTCCGGGAATCTCAGAGGTTGCCCGATCACATTATAAAGCGTCTCTTTGTTTCCTTGTCCTTTGAACGGCGTCGCTCCATGGAGAAGCTCGTAGATGAAGATTCCGAACGTCCACCAGTCGACGGCGCTCCCGTGGCCTTCGTTGCGGATAATCTCAGGCGCTAAGTACTCGTGAGTCCCGACAAAAGACATCGATTTCACGTTTGCCGGCTCTGCCATGAGCTCTGGTAACGATCCGTCGAAATCGGATTTCGATTTTCGGGTTTTCTTCGAGGATTGGAGGATTCTTGGGAAGAATGAGGATGGTTGGTAACATCCTTGGACCCCTGAGTTATCGTCGTCGATGATTGCTGTGGCTCCGCCGCCGTTGACGTGAACGGAGGAAGATTTGACGAGTGTTGGGTTGACTGAACACCGGAGAGATAAATCGAAATCGGAGAGCATAATGTGACCGTCGTCTCGAACCAGAACGTTCTCTGGCTTTAAATCGCGGTATACGATTCCGAGCATGTGTAAGTATTCTAATGCTAATAACACTTCTGATGCAAAGAACCTGTTAAGCAAAAGAAAAAACCAAACAGTATTACAAAAAAATTAGTTTTGAGCCAAAAAGAAAATGGAATCGTATGAAAAATACCCTGTTTTGCTCTGTTTTTCATGTACTAACCTTGCAGCGTCTTCGGTGAAACACTTGTTGGGTTGCTTCTGTCTCAAGGAATAAAGATTGCCTCCGCTACAAAACTCCATGACCAAGCAATAGAACTTATCAGTCTCAAAGTGAGAGTAGAGAGTAGGCAAGAAAGGATGATCAAGCTGAGACAAGATCTCTCTCTCCGTCTGAGCTCTCAACAGCTTGTTCCTGCTCACAAGAGAAGCTTTATCCATCACTTTCATGGCGAAATACGTCGTGGTGCTAGCTCCTTTGAGCTCAACGAGATAAACACTTCCGATATCTCCGTAGCCTAGCCGTTTCAGAACGCGGAAATCACTGATTCCGATCTTGATGCCTCTGGATTTCAGAGAGTTCACTGCGTCCCACCTAATATCTCCTCCTGTGTGAGGCTTAGAATGATTGTTAGATGATGTGGTTTCGATGCTGTTGCTTCGTGGTGAGCTCATGTGATTGTGAACAGGACGATTGTTTTGATTGATGATTATAGACGTTGCTGTTTTTATTAGATGTTCTTCAACCTTCTTCGTCTGTTGACCAAATTGCTTCTGCATATCTTTACGCGGTTGTTGTTGTTGTTGCGATTTATGGTTTGAGGCTGAGTCATGATGATGACTCATCTGCACAAGAACATAATTAGGGTTATGAATTTTGCAGGTACTGTATGTTGTTTTATATGCACACAAGATTGAGCAACCGTAACTAGCGAAATATAAGTTAATACGTACTTATCGAATTAAGATATATATACATCATACATGTATATCTAACTCTAAATAATTAATACTTCACATCATATGTGTATATCCGTATAACTCCTAATATTCCCTTATTCAAATGATGATAAAATGAGATTACCTCCGGCGAGACGATCTTGTTTCCGGGTTTCAGCAACATCGCCGGCCAGACTGCACGGAGAGATTTTTTAGATGTCCTGCTTTCCACGTTTTGAAAAGAAGTCAATTTTGTTTTGTTTTGTTTTTCTGTCTTTAAAGCATCAGTTTACTTTATTTTATCATTAAGATTCCGACATTACTTGTTGTCACGAATATAACAAAGCCTCATTGTGTGGGACGATGGGTGAGCACGTCGTGATCTAATGTTTTTGTTTTTGTTTTTGTGTTTCTGGTGTGCGCATGAAAATATGTTCATTAAAAGAGTTTTAATACTATTTATCTTCCATGTCTCAAGTTTCGGTAACCATTAACTTAGTAATAATTCTTTCTTTCTGTTTTTGGGAAAAAAGGGAAACGATGAGCTGAGACAAGTACTGTTTCTTATCAAGTCCAAAGAAATGTGGGATGGTGGAAAGAAAAATATTCTTCCTTCCGTGTTTCTTCAGCCAAAAAGAAAACAATTATCTTGAATATATTAACATTCTCAGAACATTGAAATTTAGAGGAAGCATCAATTTCTCTGGAAAACATAGGGCTTTAGCATTGGCACAGAGTAACATTCTTTGTAAAATCGTTTGAAGGAGCTTCCCATTGAATCATTTGAACACATGTTACATATTTTTCTGCTTTGGATAAAGATAGCTTAGAAATCTATTAAATGTCAAGAGTCAATCTCTGAGCAGAAGAATAATAGTGAGACTCAAGCTCTTTAAGACTGGCTGATGCATTGTCCCCTATTCGAGCCAACAATCGATTCGTCTTCTCAGCTTCTTGATCAAACTCTGCAATTCTTTGTTCCACATGATCGTTTAGTGATGCAAATCCAGAGAAAATCGCAGTCTGCTTCAGCTCCGATACCAGTTTCAGAAGTGAATCAGCTGCTTGAACCTGCCATCAATAATAAACTCACTTTAACAAACACAACGATGCCATAAACTATCAAAAACAAACCAAGTTGAAAACATAATTCAAATGAGATTTTCGGAGACTCATTAGTGAATGTTTCAAAGATAGTTCGCATCGGACTCCTAATCTCTGAATCCTTAACCCTAATTGCATTCAAATTCGATTGATTCATGTAGATAGTTACCATTCTCGAAGCTCGCATCTCCATCATGTACGCTTCCTGAGAGTTCTTCACCGGCTGATCACTCACCTACCAAAAACCATACATGCACACCTCAATAAACCGCCAAGGACATTCGAAGAAAAAATGCCAATAGGTTTCCGAGAAACGGAAGTCTTCAATCGAATCTATGCTCTACAGATTGAATTTTGATAAAAATCTGACTCTGAAATCGACAAGGAATTACTTACCCTTGCGACATTGACGATTTGAGTGAAGTTATCGACGACAGATGTGATGTCAGCCTCTACCCTCTGTAATAAAGACTTTTGCTTCTGCAAGGAAGCAGCAGCTGCGGCGGCTGTCGGCCCCTTTTCTCCACCGGATCCGGGTATACCGCCACCGGAACCACCGCCCTTGTTCATCGTTATCAATGGTCCTTGCAGTGAAACGAACCAAGAAAGTAAATTGATGCCTACGGAGGAGGATTAAACCAAAAGCCCTGAAACTATTTATGGGCCTATATTATTGGGCTTAGATTATCTAAATATGCNCCGGTGTTTTTTTTTTTTTTTTTTGTTAGAGTAGAATGATGTTGCTGCTTTTATCATGTCCACAAGAACTAAAATTTGAATGTAATAAAACTGAGATTGAATAAGAGAAAAAGCAAGGAAAATAATGCTGTCATGAACAATCGGTTTCAGCAGGTCCACACCAAAGACATTTTCGGTACTACAGGACCACCACAGCAAAAACAAAGTTACTAAATCAAACAAACTAACAGTTTGCTATTTTCGATCAACGATAAATGTCTTTAATCTACATGACAAAATTTCGTAATGTTATTCTGCAGATCCTAACTCCTTGCTGAACAGAATATAGAGCAACTTGAGGAGATTACACTTATCCGAGATAAATGAACAATGTTTGGGCAACGTGATAGAAAAAAGCTTCTCTTGTTTCCAAATTTTTACAACGGAACAATCCGTACGTAAATTGAGACTCTAGATACACAAACCCTAGCTCCAACCTCTAACAAACGTATCTCATTTCAAAACTTTGTTTTCTTTTTCCTTTTTTGTTAAGGCCTAAAAGTTTAAAACTTTGAAAAATAAATTTTGGAAGCACAGCTGCATTTACATTGTCCATACGAAGAGCATAAAAGGATGAGAAGTGAATCGTGCAACAATCTAGTCTAGCAAATTTAACTAAGCTGGGGCATTCAGTTTAAGTTTTTTATAACTTGTCAAAACAAGGAAAAACAAACAAAAAAACGTACTCAAAGTAACATAAAAATGTTCTGTTTAGGTAAAGCAAAACAGAAAGAAAAACTAACATAATTAGCTAGGAAATAAGTGTGATTTCGACAATCTTTGTTGACATCTCAGCCTCGAGATAAGAGTGCTTGTATATATGGAGGTCGTTGTAAGTTGTAACAGTCGTTTAGGCTGTTAATTAATTAATTTATCAAACTAATCTGATATGTTATTTATAAAGTGAAGAGAAAGGGTAAGCAACCAATAGCTAATCCAAAAATTCACTCAATGTTAAAGTGAGACCAAGCCTAATTAAAGAGCTTTAATTAGTCTCTCCTAAAAGGGAAATTAATAGGGGTGATTGGTAAGTGTGAGTGCTCCACAGAGCATTAATTATTTCTAGAGCACTAATGTGTCACCAATCAAGCTTTGCTTTCATTTTAGAAATTCAGAGCAACAATTTTTAAAAATGAAATATTTTGGCTCTAGAAAACAATTTTTTGATCACCAAATTAAGATCTGAGAATTCTCTCTCTCTTATTTTCTTATTCTTTTCTTCACCTTCTTTTTTTACTTCTTTTTTTCATTTTTTTTAATACTACATATATATCTTTAATGACATAATATCTACTATCAAAAATCAATAAAATCTACAGCCTAAATCCTACAGCAGGAAATTCCTAGCCATAACTAATCAGGCCCAATATTCTGAGCTGATAGACAACTTGCAAGGAGGAATCGTACTACTATAGTGTCAACTCTTCTTAAATAAACCTAATCTAGTCATAGATTCGTAATTCCTAATAGTTGGCTACCCGCAGACTAATCCAAATGATTAGCATAATAGCTCTCATGTTCATTCGTTTTCCAACTAATTAAACTTGTAGCTCCATGCATGTAAGACATATAATAATATATATTTATTTTCCTAAAAACAATTGCTACATTATATTCGCTATTAGAAAAAAATAGACTAGGGAAATATAAAACGAGACCATGAGGCCATTAACAGCACCAACGAAGTTTCCACAAAGAGAAAAAAGGCCAAAAAACAGCCAAGAATGTTTAGTCTGTATTAGACGACCATTGGTTATAGTTGACTGGTAAACCTTTCGTTTATAATAATATACTCTGAATAGAAACAATTCTCTCAAAGAACAAAAGATAGACTCTTCTCCACAAAACACAAAAGATAATATTTTTATTCAATATTCGTCGTCAATGGCAAAGAAAGCGCTTTTGATCGGAATCAACTACCCTGGAACCGCCGTGGAGTTACGTGGCTGTGTCAACGACGTACGTCGGATGCAGAGATGCCTAATCGACCGTTTCGGATTCTCCTACGACGACATAACAGTACTCATCGACACAGACAAGTCCGGCACCCAACCCACCGGGAAGAACATCATCAATGCTCTAGAGACACTCATCGGTAACGCGAAATCTGGTGATACCCTTGTCTTTCATTACAGTGGACATGGCACGAGAATCCCAACACCGGAAGGAATATTCGACGCTACAAACTTTGACGAATGCATCACTCCTTCCGATATGAATCTTATAACGGGTATGCGATCAANCGACAAAATTTTTTTTTTTTTTTTTTTTTTATGGTTAGTTTATGTACGAATTCATATGAAATGTTATGGCAACAAAAGCCCGTCTGATTTCGAAACAGAGCAGTACGTTTCTATTTTGCCTTGTGACAAAATGTGTGTTGCAGACAATGATTTTAGAGACCTGTTGGCAAACGTCAAGGAAGGATGTAGATTGACGATGATCTCAGACTCTTGTCATAGTGGTGGGCTCATCGAGAACGTAAAGGAACAGATCGGGGAGAGTCACGTGAACAAGCCGAAACCCGAGAATGCTAATTTCTTGGTTAGGATTTTGAAAAAAATTCTGGCGATTTGTGGAAGATCAAGTTCACAGAGAGACACTAGTGGAGGAGCCCGCGAGAGCTTTACCAGAGAGATCGAATCGGAGGACGGTGAGACAGTCACGAGATATCTTCCTCTCGACAGCTACATAAGTCTTCTCGAGGAACAAACCGGAGAAACCGGTATCAAATATGGGAAAATCAGACAGACACTTGTCAAGCGATTCGGAGACGACGCAAGCCCGAGAGTTCTCTCTAGTTCAATGAAAAGAAATGGTCACAGAGGAATGTTTAGTATGATCTTAGGCAAGCAGAGCGAGGTTAATACAGGCGGTGGAGAAACTGGAGGCTCGAGTTCGATTACCGAGAATGGGATTTTCTTGAGTGGGTGTCAAACAGATCAAAGATCAGAGGATGTTTATGTGACAAGAACTGGTAAAGCTTATGGAGCCTTCAGTGACGCGATCCAGACGGTTTTGTCGCAGACGAGAAAGGATAAGAAGATCACGAACAGAGAAATGGTTGTGGGAGTTAGAGAGATTCTCAGGAAACAGAAGTTTAGTCAACGGCCAGGTTTGTATTGTCATGACCGTTTTGTTAAACAACCATTTATATGCTAAACATTAAAGTTTCTTTACAAAATTGTTGTTTGATTATACATTTTGTTTTTGTTTTTGTTTAATGGGTGTAACCAAGTCTCACAGTGACTTGAGATACAAGTAACATACATTTTTTACACTATACGATTATATTATTAAATGAAAAAATGAGAACTTTTAGTCACGACGATTATTTCAATATTTGTTTTTTTTTCTTTTTTTATATAACTAATTATTTCAATNAAATTTTTTTTTTTTTTTTTTTTTGTTAAAAGGCCTTCATTTATTTCAATATTTGCACTTGCACATATGGGAAAATATGAAATGGCGACGTGCTAACCTCTAAATAACAACTGTATCATGCATAATAACCAATTTTAATGAACCGATTAATATATATAACCGTAATACCTTAATTTTATTTTAAACAAGTTACTCATTTTTTTGGACAGAAACAAGTTACTTATTATATGAATATTGGAGTAATTTCCTCTAAGTAAATAATGTATATGTATGTATATTCAGTCATGCACGTGATGCTCACCTGGATTTGGGATGCCAATGGGCTGGTAACCACGTTTATATGATAATTATGTTTCATGATGATATATTGGCAGGGAAAATGTCGCATCCGGCCAATTAAGGAGCACGGCCAATGTAATTCTAGCTTCAATTCTTCTATTTATTATTAGGCAGTCTATATAGGGTTAACTTTTATATATTGGGGTTAAAAGAATAGTCATGAGTTTTTTTTTTTTTTTGGTTAAATAGTTATGAGATGTAAGAATCATCACGAGTTTTAAACTTTTACTAATTAAAACAGTTTGGTTTGGATCGTAAAAGTTACATATTAAAAAGGATTCATTAGTACGTGTTAGATTTTAAACCTAGAATGATATGAATCAAGGCTTAACAAGTTAAACATGCACATCTTTTAATTATTACAACAATTCCAAGCAAAAAAACATCATCATCATTTTTTAACAAAAAAAAAAAAACATCATCATTCATCATCAACCAATAATTTGTTCTTTTGTCAAATTCTTATACTCTTCCTCATCCATAGTGTCACATAGAACACTTCCTCTGGTCTCTGGTAATCCAACTACAAACAATCCAAACAACCCTATGATCAACCCAAACAACCCATACGACCAAAACTGATTTTCCCGACCCGCAGCAACCATCACCGGACTAAAAACGCCGCCAAACACCAAGGCTTGCCTCACCATCGCCATCGCCGAGTTCCTTACACATGTCGGAAACAGCTCAATCGTGTATATAAGCGTCATGTTAAACGCCGTGCACGCGCTGAAAAACGAAACCAGCTCTAGCACTATCTGTAATGACCCTATTTGTTGTCCTAACGCAGCGACTAGAACGCTAGAGATTCCACTTAGAGCTGTGAATCCGATCAATGCGACTCTTCTGTTGATTTTATCAAAAAAGAAAAATGTTATAAGAAATGCTGGGAATTCCGACAAGGCGTTGAACACAACACCTAAGTAAAGATTGAAGTTCAGATTCGCTAAGGCTAACGGCATTCCGTAATAAGCCATACCGATACCGAATCCAAGCGCCATAACCGTTAATAATCTCCCAAGTGACCAACGCTTCCTCACCAAGATCTTTAACGCGTCGTAAACATCAGGGTTTGACTTGGATCCATCCTCTTTTACATCAAAACATAAGTTCGAGAAGCTCATAGTGATTTTGTTAGAAGAAATGCTTTGGAGAGTCGAGACGGCTTCTTCTTTACGGCCCTTGACGATAAGCCATCTAGGCGACTCCCGGACGAAAAACCAGACTACTAAACAGTAGATTAAAGTTGGTATCGATGTCCAAACGTAGATATACCTCCAAGAATTCCCGTTATTGATGTAACCTAACATCGGAAGCGATAAAAACCCTAACGTGAAACAGAAGAATCCCATCGCACCGACTTGTCCTCGCCATTTTTTACCGACTAGCTCCGTCGACAGAACGAGCGCGCAAGTCCCGACTGTGGCTCGCCCACACCCGTTCACGAATCTCAAGAAGGCGTAAACCCAAATGCTCGTTGAGAAAGCTGTTAACATGGAAGACAGAGACATTATGAGACATGACAACAGGAGCATGTTTTTACGACCGAGCGACGAGTCGGCGAGCGTAGACAGAACTAAGCCGCCGATTAGACATCCGAGGAAGAAGGAGCTTGCAGGCAAACCGTTGACGAATGAGCCGGCACACTGTAGGCCCCACTCAGATACGATTGACACGTGTGGGTTGAAGTCCCAGGACCAGGTTTGGTTGGGTAAGGTACAGAGGTTGGAGGACGAGTTGCAGACTGAGTTGGCTCCGCCCGAGTCGACGCAGTGCCACGTGGGTTGTGAGTCGGTGAACACGGTGATGAATGTTTGTTGAGCGTCGAAGACCCAAGCGAATGAGATAAAAGCGGTTTGGAGAAACTGTGCCCACCCGAAGTTTCCGATGCACTGCTCGATCGTCTCGTCGAGGGATTTTGGTGGTGGAAGCTTTGACTCGGACAAGTTGGAATCGGAGAGAAGAGGCCGAGTCGAGTCTTCCATATAGAAGAAGAGTTGGTTTTGTTTTGTTCCTTCTATGTTTGATTCGATGTGCATCAGGGCATGTCCATGAATATCTTTTACTCTACATGTATATATAGGAGAGGATAATTACTTCGCATTAATTTTTGTATATATCTTTTAAGCCCCCACTTGTGCGCATTAATTTTTGTTCNTAATTACTTAAAGTTAAAAAAAAAAAAAAAAAAAGATAATTACTTCGTTCCATATGTATTTTTCCCTATTTTTTTATACGCATCTCTGATATTATTATTGGACGATAATCGAATAAAACAAACATTTTTTAGTTATTTAGGAATTGCCGAATTGTGTTTATAATCTTTTAAATATTGATCAAGATCTCCCGATTATGCAGCACAACATGTCTATGCAGCACAAATATTGATCAACATTTTTTACTAGGATCCAGCACAACATGTCTATGATATCGACTATGCGTTCGAAGGATTTACAGTTTTAATTACATTTAAAGAACCAATTATTATATATCTTTAATTTTAATAAGAGATCTGAATGAGGTTTAGACCATGAACGGTGGTGATCTAATGCTTAACTAGCGCCTAATTAGAATGTAGATGAACGGTGATATTGATATGTACGAACTTTGGTAGTTTATGTTTATAAACATTTAAGAGATATTAGATCGGATTTAGATTTGGATAGTGATAAAACGACATCATATTATAAGTTACTAGACTGCATGTCTTTGTTAAAAACATTAGCTAGTAATTAGCTAGTTACTAGACTGCATGTATTTTTTTTCAATTTTATTGTCTTATACTCCCTCTGTTCCAGTATATAAGATTTTTTAGACTTTTCACACAAATTAAGAAATATTCCCTCTGTCTGTTCCAGTATACTCCCTCTGTCTAACAATAAATGATTCATTTTTTTAATCAAACCACTTTTTAATAAATATTAACCAATAGAGTTTCAAGAATTCAATTACTTTTAATTAATATTAATGGTTCTTGAAGTTTGTAAAAAGTATTTTAAAAATTCTAAAACATCTTATATTTTGAAACAAGAAAAAATTATACAACATCCTATATTCTGGAACGGAGGGAGTAATATTTTTAAAAATAATTAATTATGGGGACCTAAAATAATTAATGATACTGAGCGGACGATGGTTGTGATCCCACACTCAACCACTTTGGGTTAATTACTCTTTTTTAGGTGGATTATTATTATTTCTTGATATGGCTGTGTAACAAACACCGGTTTTATTAAATATACATCATTAAAAAAGATTTCTATATCCTTTTGGACGTACTGTAGTTTAAAAAAAAAAAATTGTATTCCAATCAGAATGTTTTCTAACTACCATACAGTAATAAGTTACTATAATTATCAAGTTGCACTACTAGTTGCTGCAGTTGGACAAGATAAGCTTAATCGTGCTTTACAGGGCATGGGAGATGTCTTTTGGAATGTTTATGGTTTAGTCATTTGGATGCTTGTATATGTAAAATATAGAGATCTTAAACAATATACAAAAAAATGGAGGTATAGTTTTGTTTTATTGTATACACAGTACTGGAATGTCTTTGACAGTCCACATGTAAATTGGTGCACTACCTTCACAAGCAGTTTATATATGTATATTTTTTTTACCCATAAGAAAACAAATAACATATACCATAAGTTAGCTCGATCGATCGATAGTTATATATAATATACAAATTTGATAGAAATAGAAAACTTACTGAAACATTTTAATAACTTGTTTATTTTAGAATTTTCAACCATTTCAATGTATTACAATAACTTTTGTTTTTCATCAATGTATTTATACAATAACTTTAAATATATAAACGCTATAAGATCTTTCAATGAGTATCTCTGTGTTATAAAAGTTGTCTAGCTATAGTCGAAACTATTTTATTTATCTTACAAAAAATTACTAGCTGGGGATTTGTAAAAGACCTTTAAGTTATATTACATGCAATTTCCGATTTTAGTAAATTTACTCGCTTCTAATGGGAAAAGTAACGAAAAAAAGAAAACAGAGGCATGGAGTAATCAAAGGATAATCACGTAAATCAGTAAATGTAAACCCCTCAAACTCTAGCCAAAATAAAATGATTTAAAATATTGAAAATACTGTCTACAAAAACTGAAAAATATATATTCGTTGCTTTACAACAAATTTAAGTTTCTTTCACACTTTTTCTGTTTTTTTTGTTTCTTTCTCTAATCTTTGAAGAATGCTCATAATCGAATCAAGAAAATGGATCCAAAAATGTTGTTTTGTTTACCAGAAGGAGATGCACTGTTTAATCCACTCAATACAATGTTTATTCAAATGTCTTGCATTCTCGTCTTCTCTCAGTTCTTCTATCTCTTCCTTAAACCATGTGGCCAAGCTGGTCCCGTCGCCCAGATTCTCGTAAGTTTTTCACTTTTTTTGTATTTCAACTCTTTTCGTTTATAGATATATTCAGCAACTAACGTTTTGATTGTTTTATTCAGGCTGGGATTGTGTTGAGTTTGCTCACAATTATCAAAAAGGTTCACGAGTTCTTTCTCCAAAAAGACTCAGCAAGCTATTACATATTTTTCTCATTCCTTTTGCGAACATGTTTCATGTTCTTGATCGGCCTGGAGATCGATCTTGACTTCATGAAACGAAACTTGAAGAACTCCATAGTCATAACCTTGGGCTCCTTAGTCTCTAGTGGCATCATCTGGCTTGGTTTCCTCTGGTTTCTCATCCGTTTTCTTCATTTCAAAGATGATTACTTAACGCTTTACTTAGGCTTCCTCATTACCTTGTCCAACACGGCATCTCCTGTCGTCATCCGTTCGATCATCGATTGGAAACTTCACACATCTGAGATCGGACGGCTAGCAATATCCTGCGGATTGTTCATCGAGCTCACCAACATATTCCTCTACACTGTCATCATGTCTTACATCACCGGGGGTATGATTGGCGATATATTTGCCTACGCATTTGCCACCGGAGTTATAATCTTGATCAATAGATTCTTAGCTTCATGGCTCCCAAAAAGAAACCCTAAAGAGAAATACCTCTCCAAAGCTGAAACGCTTGCTTTCTTCATCCTTATTCTAGTAATCTCGTTATCCATCGAATCCAGCAACATAAACTCCACAGTTTTCGTGTTTTTCATCGGACTAATGTTTCCGAGAGAAGGAAAAGCTTACAGAACCTTGATCCAACGGCTAAGTTACCCGATTCACGAGTTTATTCTTCCGGTTTACTTCGGTTACATCGGCTTTAGATTCAGCGTCAACGCGCTAACCAAACGCCATTACGTCGTCCTCGCTATGGCAGTGGCTCTTAGCTTTATAGGGAAGCTTCTAGGAGTTTTGTGCGCTTGCTCATTCCTTAAGATCCCAAAGAAGTATTGGCTTTTCTTGTCTACCATTCTTTCCGTCAAAGGCCATGTGGGTCTTGTTCTTCTCGACTCTAACTTGACGCACAAGGTATCACAAATTAGTTACGTACAAGTCAGCTTATTATAAATATTATCTCTCTCCAGTTTATTGATTTTTTTATATATATATATATCTCTGTAGAAATGGTTTACTCCGATAATTCATGACATGTTCGTTGCGGTTCTGGTGATCATGACTTTGTTAAGCGGAGTGTTATCGTCTATATTGCTTAAAACGCAAGAAAAGAGTTTCGCTCACCAAAAGACATCGCTTGAGCTTCACAATACCGCAGAGGAGCTACGAGTGTTGACTTGCGTCTACGGTGTGCGTCAAGCTCGTGGATTGATCTCTTTAATATCAGCTATAAATGGAGCTTCTTCATCTCCCTTCACGCCTTATCTTATGCACCTCATACCGCTCCCGAAGAAGCGGAAAACGGAATTGTTGTACCACGAGTTAGACGAAGAGGGTTTGAATTCCAACGGCGGAGACGATGAGTTTGGTCTTAACGAGAGTCTAGAGATCAACGACTCGATCGATTCGTTTACTAGAGACAGAAAGATCATGATCCGGCAAGTGAAACTCGTGGCGCAGCTGGAGAACATGCATGAAGAGATCTGCAACGCGACTGAAGATCTTCGCGTCTCCATCGTGTTTCTACCTTTCCATAAACACCAGAGGATCGATGGTAAAACCACGAACGACGGGGAAGCTTTTCGGCATATGAATCGGAAGGTTCTAAAGCATGCTCAGTGCTCAATCGGTATCTTTGTGGATAGAAACATAACCGGGTTTCACCAGCTTCACGGTTCTGATTCAGTACAACACGTTGCGGCATTGTTCTTTGGTGGTCCTGATGATCGTGAGGCTCTGTCCTTGTGCAAGTGGCTTACCAATAACCCTCAGATTCACCTCACTATCATACAGTTCGTCGCTGATGACTCCAAGACAGAGAAACTTGTTGGAGACGCCGTGACCAAAGAGAACAACGAGGTTTTCATGGAGATTGTTGGTAAAGACCAGACCGAAGTCGAAACAGATCGAAGCTTCTTAGAGGAATTCTATGACAGGTACCTTACAAAAATACTCTGATTTAAACGAATGAATACTCTGTTTCGGTTTCTTGTCTTGACCAAATTTGTTTTGACAGATATGTAACAACGGGGCAAGTCGGATTCATAGAGAAGCGAGTGAGCAACGGATTGCAAACGCTGACGATTCTGAGAGAGATCGGAGAGATGTATTCACTGTTTGTGGTGGGGAAAAACAGAGGAGACTGCCAAATGACGTCGGGGATGAATGATTGGGAAGAGTGTCCGGAATTGGGAAATGTCGGAGATTTCTTGGCTTCGTCAAATATGGATGTAAATGCTTCTGTATTAGTTGTTCAAAGACATAGACACTCTTTTGATAGCTTTGTAGATGAATAAATAGCAAACATTTCTTCAGTTTCTTACACAACCAAAAACTTCACTTCAATTCTTTTTTTTTTATTCTTTAAATTTAGGACACATGAAAATGAAGAATCTCAACAGTGGCTAGATTTTAAGGCTTGGTCTCTTTTTCCCTGTTCATCCATCGAATCGCAGAGAGCCAGAGACTCGATCCTTTTGTCTCAGGGGTCAGGGAGAATCAAAACGAACAATCCTAAACCAGACATCGAAATTCCGAAAATGGCGAATGATACGGCCGGTAAGTCTCTTCCGACCGAAGCAATTAGTGGACAACAAGCTCCTCCAACAACGAGAGCCTGTCTAAACATCATCGTTGCGGAACTTCTCACACAAGTCGGAAACATTTCAACCATATAAAACGCCATTAGGTTGAATCCGATCCTTGCGCAGAAGAAAGTCCCCAGTTCGAACTAAAACGCGATCCCTCTTTTCCCGAGAACGCTGAGAACGAAACAGAGCACTCCTGATGCTCCGCCGAGTAAGGTGCTTATGAGAAGAGAGCTTCTTGCTGGAGATAACGAAAGTAGGTAACTCAAGTTACTCAACCAATGCGTTTAGGGTTTCGCTCAAATAGATGATCACGTCTATGTCTCTAGCTGCTAAAGGAACACCGTAATACGATATTCCTAACCCAAACGTGATAATCATAACAACTAGAATCCTCCGGAAAGCCCATTTCCGGATGAAGAAGTCCTTAGTCGAGTAACTTGGCCCTTGTTCAGAGGTTTCGTGCTCGAGGGGTAACTTAAAAATCACTGATTCCAAGTAGACTGTGTTCTTCGGTGACATTCTCTTGAGAACATCTATGGCTTCTTCGTCGTTGCCTTGCATGTGAAGCCACCGAGGAGATTCGAGTGTGAAAAGGTGGAGGAAGATACAGTAGAATGCTGCGGGAATGGCTGTGTATAGATAGAGAAATCTCCATGAAGAGTGCTGAGCAAGGTAAGCGATTCCAGACAATGACATAAACCCTAAAACGAATAGGGCAAATGGAATCATCGTAGCTCTCGGTCTTCATCTGGTGGAGACTCGCTCACTGATGAGAGCCACCGCGTATGACCAGGTCTGAGAACGCATGAATCCGATGAAAAATTTCAGGGATGCGTAGATCCATAGAACCATGATCATCGACGAGATGCAGAGAGTCTATCGGATATCGAAATATCAGCCATTATTGTCTAGTTTCGAGCTTTTTTGTTGTTTTGAAGGGTTTGACTACTGATATTTTTCCCTTCTTACCAGCTATATATATAAATCTGATATCTGAATCTGTATTTTGATTAAATGCAAATCTCAGTATTGAATTCCACCGTCGTGTTTAATACAGCATGTGTTATAACATTTTAAAACGTGCTCGTGATCAGCGAGGGTCGACGAATTCAACAAAATAAATTCATTGCTATATATATTTTTTTTTGCTGCTTCTCTCTTTTAATGGCGTTCATACTTATTGTTAAGTTTACACAGTTCTTATCAAACTTAACATTACTTAACATGTAACTAATTTGAATTCAGTAACTAGATCTTTTGGTCAAATTTATGTTTAATTATACCATATATAGAAATATATGGTTGGTGCTCTTCTTTGACAACCATGCTTTTTTGGCGTCAATGACAAGCCACAACTATTCAGACACGTTTTTTTATATGCATTTTTCTTATATAAAAAGGAATGATAGAGAAATATTACTCTAACATTAGAGGATAGGACCGGCTCGTATCACTCTTTTTACATGTGTAGAGATAGAGAGTTTTTACATGTGTAGAGATAGTATCACTCTTTTTTTCCTTCTTTTTCTTATAAATCAAATTGAAAGTTTGGAACTGTCAGCTATGGTATATTTTAGTTCTATAGCTAGCATCTTACTCTAACATTAGAGGATAGGACCGGTCGATGATATGGAAGGGCTCCAGGCGTTATTTACCAATCTAATTTTGGTTCTGTGCTCATGACTGAAAAGAAAAAACCAATCGAAATTTTTTAAGGTCGATTATTTAGATATCTGAAAACATAAATCCAAACCACCCAAAAAAAACAAAAATTCTTTGAAAAGTAAAAATATATCGGATTTAACGAAATAGTTTTTCCTCTTGTCAATTTCTTCGTAATGAGCTCTACGACATCCTCAATCGCCTTAGTCGGTGGATCCTCTGAGGCATCTCCTGTCAAAAACACCTCAAAGCGTCCAAAATGTGATCTAATCATCTATTCCCCAATTGTTCCGTACATTTTTATCATCCCTTTGCAGTTATATTTTTTTTCAGAATTTTCATTTTTTGATGATTTGATAATGCAGTTTGGGATCGTACCTAGTTTTCTGGAATCCCTTTATTTAATTTCCACCCTTGATTCATGCAGTTGAGCGATCCTTCTATGTTTTTCTCTCGGGATAAATTTATGTGCGTATAGAAAATATGTCACAAACTCAAATTCTTTGTTTAAAATGTTGCTGCCTAGCTATGATCATCATGTATTCCTAAATGTGATTCGTCATGAAGCATCTATTAATGCGAATGACTGAAATTTACATTGTATATAACCTAGTACACACACAAATGGGTGCTTGTATTTTGGTTTGGTATCTTTAGTAGTCCATTTCATGTGAAAAGCCAACAAGCTCTACACTTGAAAGTTGAAACCCATTTTGTGTTTGTTGAATTGATGTTACACCCGACAAAGCAAAATTTGTTATTACCTTTTGATTTCTCTCTTCTTAAGAGAAGTTTATTAGGATCTGTAAATCAGAAACCTAATTTTCCGGCCATATTCTCTTCATCAGATTCAAGATTTACCCAACAGGAGCTTCCAGCATGCAAACCAATTCTTACTCCAAAATGGGTAACAAGCTTCAATAACATTCTTAGGGCTACAGTTTTCAGTGTTACTATAGTATAAGTCTTTATTTTGTTCTAATCTTATTTTGCGCAGGTGATTCTGACTTTTCTTATCTCTGGGGTTGTCTTTATTCCTCTTGGAGCCATTTGCCTATTTGCCTCTCAGGGTGTATGTCTTATTTTTTTTAGTTTTATTTTTTTCACATTTCTTTCTAATTGTGGATATGATTTTTTTTTTAACTTTTGTTCTTACATGAAGGTTATCGAAATTGTTGATCGATATGACACAGACTGCATTCCATTATCCTCTAGAGACAACAAAGTCAGATACATACAGGGCTTAGAAGATAAGAGGTGTAACAGAACAATAATGGTAGATATCTCTATCATCTTCAGTTCTTGGCTTCTTGCTATATTAAATCTTCTTAATTAGCTCTGTTTCACTAGCCTTTTTATAAGAATTTCATTTTGATAGGTGACAAAAACTATGAAGAATCCTGTCTATGTATATTACCAGCTTGAGAACTATTACCAAAACCATCGACGGTAACATCTCACTATTAGTATTCACTCTTGTGTTTGTGATTAGCAGAACTGTATTTGAGTATGTGCAAATGGTGTATTTGAATAAAATTCCAAGCATGTTTAAAAAAAAAAACTTGCACATAACCTTTAAATGATTTGAGACAGTAATACTTTACTTTTTAATTTGATGATCTTGCAAACTGAAGGTATGTGAAAAGTCGACAAGATGGACAATTGAGAAGTCCAAAAGATGAACACGACGTGAAATCATGTGCGCCAGAGGATAATGTAGCTGGTGAACCTATTGTTCCTTGTGGTCTAGTTGCTTGGAGTTTGTTCAATGATACTTATGACTTCACTAGAAACAACCAAAAACTCTCTGTGAATAAGAAAGGTATCTCATGGAAGAGCGATAGAGAATCAAAGTTTGGTAAAAACGTTTTCCCAAAAAACTTCCAGAAAGGATCTCCCATTGGCGGTAAAAGTCTTGACCCAGAGATTCCAGTAAGTCTCTTTGAAGTGTTGAATCTTACATCTTAAGTAAGATGAGACCTAGAGTAACCATGAAGCATTTTCTTTGATTAAAGAAAAAATGATATATAAACATTGTTAAAACTACAGTTGAGTGAACAAGAAGACCTAATAGTGTGGATGCGAACAGCGGCTCTACCAACATTTAGAAAGCTGTATGGTAAAATAGACACTGATCTTGAAGCCGGAGACACCATAGAGGTCTTGTTGCAGAACAATTACAACACCTATAGCTTCAATGGAAAGAAGAAGCTTGTTCTATCTACCACTAGCTGGCTCGGAGGAAGGAATGATTTCCTTGGGATTGCGTATCTGACTATTGGTAGCATATGCTTGTCCTTGGCTGTTTTTTTCTCCGTCTTGTATCTAGCAAAACCAAGGTACATATAACATTCTCTACAATGCTACATTTGATATGGAAGATGTTAAGGGAATAGGGTTTGTTTTTTGCTTTCAGGCAATTGGGAGATCCATCGTACTTGTCATGGAACAGAAGTCCCGGAGGTGGACGATGATTGATTTCTCTAAGTCACATACTTCCACTATCTATATATAGACTTGAACACTTTTTTATTTGTCTAGACTAAAATGGTTACGAGATAAAATTGATGTATAGACCAAAGTTTGTTCCAATTCTACTATCCGAAATGGCTGATAAATAGAATTAAGAAAATGATTCATAATATTAAGTGATTATCTTTATAGTCGAATTCACGATTACATAAGAAAGTAAACTCAAAAGAAAAGCTAAAACGATTTCTTTTCGTAAGAAACGAGTCCATGGATTCCACCTTCAATCTGTGCTGCACCGGTACGAGCCTATTCGCAATAATCAAAACCATAAAACGCAAAAAAAAATAACTAACATCAAAATGGCGAAACTCGTAGCGTAATATGTAGAGTTTTCCAAGGACTAGAAATGACAGCGTACCTCGAGTCTAAGGACGTTTTCTCTCAATAGACTGTGAGCGGACTCCAAAGAAGAAGCACCAAGATCTTGGAAACCTTGCTTCACAGCATGCATTGTGTAAGGTATAAACTTCAATACCGAGCCTTTATCCGCGACTGCTCCAACCACTCCTTGTGCGATCTTCAGTTTCGCGGTATCTCCCAAGTATCTCTGGTCGCTTCCTTTGGTCATCGCTTCTAATGAACCCATACCGCGGTATTTCTTCACTCTCCTACCGTTCTGTAATTAACATAAAACAGACCAAACAAACGCAAAACCATTGAGAAAAATATCATGGAAACTGGTTAAATCACTTTTCAAAGTAGGAAGTCGTGTGCAATTACTCGGTATTCGTAAGACCCAGGAGCCTCAGTGCTTCCAGCTAAGAAGCTTCCCATCATCAAAGTTGATGCTCCAAGGACTAGAGCTTTCACAAAGTGACCTGAGTTTGAGATACCACCATCTGCGATAACAGGTACACCGTGCTGAGCAGCTAGCGTTGCGACTTTGTACACAGCAGTGGCCTAAGGGATTACCAATCACAAACAAACAAACAAAAAATCCAGACTTTATAAGTCACCGTTCATAAAGTTAATTCACATGTGTCAAATATGAAAGCTTTTTTTGTTTACCTGTCCTCGTCCAACGGCACAAACCTCTTGTGTTGTGCATATAGATCCAGATCCCATACCAACTCTCAACCCATCAACACCTGCTTTGATCAAGTTCTCTGCTTGGTACATGGTCACTACATTCCCACCAATCACATCCAATTCCGGATACACATTCTTCACATACTTGATCATCTCAATCTGGTAAATGGAGTTCCCTTGTGAACTATCCAGCACCACAACGTTAGCCCCAGCTTTCACCAAGTGTTCCAGCCTCTCCTTGTCTGATTCCCTCGTCCCTATGGCCGCACCAACCATCCATTTCTTGTCTGCACCAACAGTTCCTGACCCCAACTTGGGGTATCCTTTAACCCGCTCCACATCGTCTTTTGTTACCACGTTCACGGTCTCACCTTCCTTCTCCAGCACCACAAAACCTTTCTGCTTATCTTCCAAAACCGCCTCGATCTTGTCAAGATCAATATCCCACGGCACATAGTAATCTTTGTTCCCAATGCTCTGCATGTAATCGTATATCTTCATCTCCTTTTGGTCATCTTTCATGCTCGACCATTCCGATCTCGATACATAACCCAGCAAACTCGGTGTCAATGTCCCTGCCAATTCAATCAACAAGAAAGCTATTCAGAATTTACACGAACACTATTCATTTTGAAACTGCTGAGAGCAAAGATAAGTATATACCACTACAACATCTCATTAAGATAATCACAATCAATGTGAAAGCTTTTGACATGTATCAAATCGTAATCGGTGTTCTGGTTCATTTCGGAAATGTTGAGAGAGAGTAGATTACTCCTCAGCTCTAAGTCTGAAATTGATGGGTAAATTTACCTGTTTGGGAGACAAAAACGAAGGAAGAAGGACCGAAATCATCTACAGAACCAATCTGATGGTCTGGGGACTTGAAAACAGCGTCGGAGGCAATCGGAACACGGAGGGACTTGGCGTGACGGATGAAGGAAGCCTGAGTGGCGATGTCACAATTATAGTGAACGATTCCGATTCCTCCAAGCGCAGCCATGGCAGCAGCCATGTGGGACTCCGAGACAGTGTCCATCGGCGAAGCGACGCACGGGATCGAGAGTGGAACGCGCTTGCTGAGGCGCGTGGACAGCGAGACGGCGTCCGTCGCGAAGTCGATGTAGTGAGGTAGAAATATCACATCGTCGTAGGTGTAAGAGTATCCCTGCGCGAACAGCTTTGCAGCTGAAAATCCATCCTCGAATACTGACGACATCTCCACCTCCACTAATGGCGTCGCTGCTGCTTAGAGAGAGAGAGAAAGAGAAATGAACAGAGACTCCGTATGACTAGGGGGGCTTCCGACTAGGGTTTAGTGAGGAGTTGGTGAAAGTTTAAGCGAAAGATGACAAAATCGAAAAGTAGGTGGATGGATTAGAAAAAAAAACGTAACCGAATCCAAACCAATCGAACCAAACCGAATGGAACGAATCGAAGACCACCAAATAGGAGAGGGATTATCCTCATCAGGGATGATACCGCCCGTGCATCCAAACAGTAGGTTTCGGGTTATTTTGGGATCGGTTCGGATCGGTTTATCCGGATTGATTCCCGTCCGTATACGAGGAGGTTATCCACGCCAAGGATCATCCAGTTCGTAACCACACATTCATCTCTGGGCCATATGCTATTTGGCATCTCATTTTTCTTCAGTGCCTTCACTCACACTACAACTTCCAGCTCAAGGCGGTTTTTCGGTCAGATCCCTAAACTCGTCTTTCGTCATTTGCTTCGATGTTGATCACTGTAAAGATATAGTATGGGTGCATCGCGAATTCTAGATTCTGATTAGGATTTTCCTTTGAAAAGTGCAGGTTTTGTTTCCCGATCTTGAGCTCTACGGTGAAAATGGCGGATTCATCGTCACTACTGTACAATCAGCTCAAGGTTGCGCATATTCACAATGTCGATTGTTTTTTTCATTTTATTCTGTTTTCTGGTGAATTGGGTTGAACATATTCGCAATGCCGATTGTTTTTTTCTCTTATTCTGTTTTTCTGGTGAATTCGGTTGAGTATATTCACAATGCCGTTTGTTTTTTTTGTTTTTTTATTCTTCATTTCTGGTGAATTGAGTTGTGTTATCATACGCACATTGGCTGCTTTTGTAGGTTGCTGAGCCGTTTTTCTTGTTGGCTGGTCCAAATGTGATCGAATCTGAAGAGCATGTTCTTCGAATGGCTAAAAGTATAAAAGACATTGCGACAAAGTATGTACGACCATCACCCATTAAAGCTATTTTCTTGTTTCTCTCTTGAGATTTTGTGTTTGATTGTGGTGGAACTAATAAACGAATTGAAAAAAGGGGAAATTATGTTTAGAGTTTATTCACATATAGCAATTGGGTCATAGTGATGATCTTGATCCTCTTATCACAAGAGCATTTTAGGTTACTGATCGTTTGTGGTTTCTTGTGCATGTTCTTGTTGATTGCGAATGGCTTAGGCTTGGCTTGCCTCTGGTTTTTAAGTCAAGTTTCGATAAAGCAAACAGAACTTCATCAAAGTCCTTCCGAGGTCCTGGCATAGCTGAGGGCTTGAAGGTAATTTTCCCCTCTTTACTTCTGATCAATCATTCCCCTGTTCTGTGATGTGCATTTGAAAATCTTCAATAGTACATCAATGTAATAGGAATCTTATACAATCAGCAGTTGCATTAGCTGCTGGCGATGACGCCACCTTACATTATTGAGAAATAGTAACGATGGGAATTCATGTTTGTGTGTAATTTCTGAATAAGTATAGTACATGTAGTCACTTTTATGGTTTTCTCAACAGATTCTTGAGAAGGTGAAAGTAGCATATGATCTACCAATCGTTACCGATGTCCATGACTCGAGCCAGGTATATTGAATTTTAGATTCATCAAGGGAATCGAGATCAACAAGTCTTTGTTCCTTTCTGATGCTTAGTTTATTTTTATTTAGTGTGAAGCGGTTGGCAAGGTTGCAGATATAATTCAGATACCAGCATTCTTATGTCGCCAGGTAAGATTCTAACATATGCTTGTTTTTAGCTATCAAAGTTCCATCTGCTGTGTGTATTTATATCCGGGATTCATGGTTTTAACTATAAACTATATCTCCAGACAGATCTTCTGGTTGCAGCAGCCCAAACTGGCAAGATTATCAATATTAAGAAAGGACAATTTTGTGCTTCTTCTGTGAGTTATATCTTCTGACTTGTTTTGATCTGGCCAAACATTATATTATAGTGGCTGACTTCATGTATAATACATTTTAAGGTCATGGGATATTCGGCTGAGAAGATTAGACTCGCAGGGAATCCGAATGTGATGGTTTGTGAAAGAGGAACCATGTTTGGATACAGTAAGTTAACATCTCTTTTTAACATAGTGGATTCTCAAAACGGCGGTGTAGTGTGTTCTTTGTGTTGATTGAACTGGCTGCGCAAATTGAACATGTAGATATTTGCCAATTTTATGCAAATACATTGCGGCTTAAATAGACTAAAAGCCACACTTAATACCTCTATTTTCTTAACTCCTGACTGTCTTTACAATTTGAATTTGTTTCTTAGATGATTTAATAGTAGATCCACGAAATTTGGAATGGCTGAGAGAAGCTAATTGTCCTGTTGTAAGTAAATCTTGCGTCTTCTTTTTTTTTTTTTCTTGTTACAGAAGTTTATTTCTTGGTTTCAGCTGTATAATTTGATGTTTTACAGGTTGCTGATATAACTCATTCATTACAACAACCTGCAGGCAAGAAGGTATGAATCATTAGCCAAATGCTCTGAGTAATATATGAAGTACTTAGCGGTTTCTGAGAACTAGTGCTTCTTGTGTTAAACCGAAATCTCATGTATCTTTATGTAGTTGGATGGTGGGGGTGTTGCTAGTGGAGGCCTTCGCGAATTAATACCATGCATAGCAAGAACTGCCATAGCTGTTGGTGTTGATGGAATTTTCATGGAGGTATCAATATTTCTTCCAAGTTCATGGGATTTTTTTGTGTCTGTAGTTCCTTTAATTTCCTTGAGCCAATTTAGTTTTGAAACTGGGATAATTTTCCGGTGAGTTAGGTGCATGACGATCCTTTAAATGCACCAGTCGATGGTCCAACACAATGGGTAAGTCTTAAAAGTCGATGCAAATTCACATTTTTTCAGACAATGTACTTCTCATTCTATGATCATCTCTTGATTACTTTGTTCCTGTTTTCATAGCCTCTGCGTCATCTAGAAGAACTGCTAGAAGAGCTCATAGCAATCGCGGTAAGCCCTTATCGTCATCCCGTATAGATATAGTACAATGTATTTCCATCATATTGTAACATTCGCTCCTTCATGACATTTTTGCAGAGTGTCACAAAGGGAAAACAACGGTTCCAAATTGATCTGACGCCTTATCGTGATTAGAATCAAAGGGTGTATTACCATGGCAAGTGACCGATAAGATCAAAGATAAAATGATGAACTCTTTTCTTCTCATAAATCGCAGATTTTATGCGCGAATTACAAACACTTGACGCATTTTGTTGTCTAAATTTTGCAGGTCTCTGACGTCATCTTGGTGCAACCACTACACATTGATACTTATTATTTTATTTTTTCAAAAGGCTTTCTTGATAATACTTCAGTCTTGTCGGAGCAATAATAATGATTTGTTTGTAGGCAGTCGGCAGAAAACATCTCCCCACAGACACTAAAATCATACATATTATATAGATGATTCTTTTTCGTCTATATACAGTTTATATATTGCATGGACCATGGATCTCATGGATTCTTTCTCTAGAGTTTCTTTATATTTGGGAGGTGTATTAAAAGTGAGATTTGAAGTGATTTAAGCTGATTTATATTAAAATGAATAATCCACAAAATGACAAATCCACTGTTATTCAAACTCGAATTCTAAAAACTTTTTTTAAATTCAATGATATTAAACTTGTGGTTTTAATCCACTTTCAAATCTACTATTATTGAAAATATTTTTAAAAGTGGATTTAAAAAAAATATTTGATATTAGAGTAATTTGGTGAAATTTTTATGTTAAAAATAAAAGATTCACACAAAATTTTCTAAAATTTTTTAAAAATCAAATCAGTTCAAATCCCAAGTGCAAATGTGCAATACACCCGAATATTTTTCTGGCTCTGACAATAAACCCCATAGATGCAAATACTGTATGTAGACGAAAAACAAAAAAAATTGCAAAATATTACCATTTCTCGAATAATAATTTGTGGGCCTGATTTGTCCTAAGTTGAATTCAAATGGGCTTGGCTAAACAAATTAGCCCAAACATGAAGGTGGTCATAATCGTCAATTTGAATAAGCTCAATTTCAAATACATTAAAACAAGCGGTGTCACTGGTCTCGCCTCTGAGAAAATTGCAACGGTAAAAGTCTCCGGGAAGGAAATTGCGGAAGATCTGGAGATTGAAGGAAAATGGCGTTCGCGAAGGTAGATTTTCTCTTATGAAATCCTAATTTCTTCAAGATTTTGTTTGAAAAACGAGTTATTCTTATCACGTTCATCGCAGATGAGTTTGAGATCGAGTGCGTGTTCCTGATTTCTTACGGTTACCATTGAGCTGACCTTCTTTGTCGTTAATTTATACGGGATTAGGATTCGGAATCTTTAACTTCGCGCATATTAGAAGAGATTAGGGTTTTTGCCTCTTTCTCGCATTTTGGTAAAGGTACCGGAAGTTGCGAGATTAGATTCTTGTGATTTTACTGAATTAGGTCAGGCAGGTCTTAAAATCGCAAGTGATAAAGTCCTGGGAAGGGTTATTCGATGGTTTAGTTTAAAAGAATTAAAATGAATACATTCATAAGCCATTTAAATTTTTAGTCATAAATTTATAATTTCACTTGCCATGAATTTGTTGTAGGCACCACGATTAAGTAGAGATGATATCCCCGGAAAGCGAGGTAAGGGAGCTAAATCATTCACCGTCACTTAGTGAATCATATTCAGTCTTAAACAAATGGCTCAGTTCTAAACATATATACTTGTGAAACAGCGGGGACTAGGAGTTTCAGAGTCTTCTCCGATAATCAGAAAACTGATCCAGCCTGTATAGTGTAAGTGGATCTCTTGCATTCTTCTTGCAGGTGCATATTTATTAAACATTATTCGTTGCGAATTTTAAGAAATTAAACTTCTAATTTCACATTTTTCAGGAGAAAATCTGTGACAATCACCAGTGGAGCAACTTCTAACACAAACAATATGAAGGTTTCTCCCTTTTATCTATCTCTGAGTTAAGAGAATCGTTGGATCTTATGCAATCAGTTAACATGTAAATGCATTTTTGTTTGGATTGAAAATAAGGAAAATTCGAGAATCACGGGCAAGGGAAAAGTCAGTAATGAAAGTTGTGGTAAGCTTATAGCTGAGAGTTTTCATTACATTTATGGGATGTTGTTTTGAAAGTTGACTCAAACTTTATTCTCCTTGCCAGAGGAATATACTAAGGTCACAAGAAAAGCATTGGCTGATTTGAGTAATCTTGGTGGTAACACTTTAAGGCCTACGCTTTCTGGCAGCAATACGGTGTAAGTTTCCTTAACTTAAAAGGTTTACTTTCTGTGCTTTCTCGTGGACTAGAGTTGCCCATTTTCTTCTATTTGCACTGATTTCTGTTCTGCTCTAATGAACAACAATGCAGGAAATGGAAGGGTGTAAAATGTGCGAATCCGCAAAGGTATGAGCTACTTTTATTCCCTTTTGTTAGTGAATTTTCCTCTTCCATTTTCGTTCATCCATTTCTTTTCCATAATTTGGTATGGTGTCTTAGCCAGAGTTTCTGTTTCTCTTGAGTTCAGTCGATCAGCTTTTGCAGAAAGAATTTGCACAGTTTTGATGATGCTGTGCTAATTGACCTTTCTGTGTGTAGGATTTCAGTTGGTTCTACCAGAGTTCATGATATTTCATTGAAAAAATCTACCAAGGTACGATAATGTTTTGGCATACTATATTTAGGCCGTTTAGGCGTATAGTTTCAACTTACCATGACTAGATTCCGCAATTAATATGCATATGTATTAAAGCAAATATCACAAACGTTGTGTTAGAGCATGAGCTTCGTTGATATTGATCAATCTACCCGATCGTTATGTCCTTCATCCTTCTCGCAAGCCTTGACTCTAGTTTTTCTTCTTATATAGGAGCATGAGAGTAAAAGAACAACTGATGTTGGAAACAATCGCATTTATAAGACAGGTGATTTCCTAAATGTTATGTTTGTTTTCATAGCTTGGAGGTGGTATTTACCATTTATCTAAACTTCGGATGTTATTCATGCTTTAGGTCAGAAATTTATCAAAAGCAAAACTCTGAGCCTTGGATCAACTGCTGGTGAAACAAGGTATCTTTATGCTGTTTACGTTCGTAGTAGAATATCCCCTTCTAGTCTAGTTTGTAGAATCTTCCAAAGAAGAAGAAAATAAATATCTTGTCTATGCGGTACATTAATTACCTATTGATATGTCGAAGCTCTTGTACGTCACTTCTTGTTCATTCAGCATAGTGAGAACATTTTTTTATCTTACCAGACGTTTATTTAGAATCTGCGGAGAAAATTCTACATTCTACGTTTTTCATTCGCTAACTTCCAGATTGTTTTTCCTGTTCATTCAGTAACTTCCAGAAAATTCTACAAGATAGTATCTTACCAGATTGTTTTTCCTCTTGCAGAAGACCCTTAGCTTTAAAGAGAACAAGCCTCACAGACAAGAAGGTATTTGTTATCAATATACTTTGACATTGTTTTTCTCTGACATTTAGCTGGTTTGTACAACAATTTGTGAGGCTAATAATTATTGAAATCTTACTTAATTGGATATGACTCCACTCGCTGTCCTTGATTCTGATGGTTTCCTATCTTTGCGCAGGACAATGTCTCAAGCTTAGCTTCAAAACAATTGGGTCAGGGTCCTGGTAACATGGATTTCTTTTCTAAACTTCCGATGTTTGATGGAAATTGTTTAAGTTGTAACGTAATCGGGTCAGTATCTGATATGAGTGATGATGTTGCATTGTTTCAGCCAGTAAAGTCAGCAATAAAACTCGGACAAGTGTTGGCCCTATACCAATACCATCGTAAGTAAATATGCTTGTTTCTGATATCATCGTCAAGCTGATTTTTCCCTATTGCGTATCTCACTAGTCGATATACAACTCTCAACTTGTGTCCACATATATCTTTATTTTTGGTTTTTTATCGTTTGTGGGCAGCGCCTATATATGCTGCTAAGTTCATTTTCTTTGTATTTCCAGGGACTGCAACAAACAGAATAAGAATCACGTTCTTATTGCAAGGAAACCTATTAAGGTAACATACCTTAAGTCCTTATTTATCTTTGTATCAAGTGGTTCCTTTCTCATAAAAGCCAACACTCTTTGAAGCTCTCTCAACATCACATTTGCCTTGTCTTTCATCCATTGGACTGCTAAATCAGTAATTTTTGTTTGTTTTCAGTGTGCTCTTGGCTTCACTTTCATACATTTTGCTTCTGAGCATTTCATTTTTTTGTTTAGTAAATATCTGATAAGTTTTCTCTCTCACTTAAGATCCAGACAACTGTGAAGACCTCGCTGCAAAACCGTAGTTCTCTTAAGAAGCCCCCGGTGGCTAGAAGTAAATCAAGATCTATTTCTTCAATCCCTTCTCCTGAAGAAGCTGCTCCGGCACTGTCACTTCCAGAACTAGTTGAAACAGAAGGTCACAAAGAAGATACTCAAGGAGAGAGTTCATCTAATGAAAAAACAGACCCAATGACAAAAGTGTTGCCAAAATCAAAACGTAGAAAGTCTTTCACATCTCTACTAGTGGCTGGATCAAAGGTTCAAAACGCTACTAACTATTCTGTTCACTTGTGACTTCTTTTTCTCTTATATTGCTAATATGGTAGCTTTACTTGTAGTTCGATGAGAAAGATGGTGAAAATGTACAACCACAACCAGAAAAGCTTCCCAGCATTGATGATGAATCCAATCAGCTGGAAGTTGCAGAATACGTTGATGACATATATCAGTTCTATTGGACTTCTGAGGTAATCCATTTCTTAGTTCCTCATACATACAGCCTCGTTTTCCCCTTATGTTCTTTTGTTCCTTATAGTTTTGAATAATGAATAAAATTTCACAAGATGAATTTAACTTGAAATTCTGTTGCAGGCATTAAATCCAGCACTGGGATACTACCTGTCATCTCAGTCAGGAGTTAGTCCAGTTACGCGTGGAATTTTGATCAACTGGCTTATCGAAGTAAGTATAGTCTTTTTTTTTTTTTTCATTTGCATTTCAACTTGATATTCTCTATACTCAAATATTTTCTTGTATCTCCGTATTGCCATATTTGTTTGCAGGTTCATTTCAAATTTGATCTAATGCATGAGACTCTCTACCTCACAATGAATTTGTTAGACCGTTACCTCTCCCAAGTTCCAGTGCAGAAAAGTGAGATGCAATTGATTGGTCTTACTGCATTATTACTTGCATCTAAATACGAGGACTATTGGCATCCTAGGGTAAGTGACATTTATCCTGATGGCTAAAACACATCTCCTTAACTCCATATGGCTTCAAACTTAAAGTTTCGTAACTTTTTGTCTCTGTCCATGTACAGATCAAAGACTTGATTAGCATCTCCGCAGAATCATACACCAGAGAACAAATCTTGGGAATGGTATATATAAACTCTGTTTATTATCCACTTTTTTATCCATTTTGACAATAATTTGGTCGTTTGGAGATCTCCCCTTGTAATTTAACTTCCTTTTTTTTTTTTTTTTTCCTTTCAGGAGAGGACTATGCTTAAACAGTTAAAGTTCCGTTTGAATGAAGCCACCCCTTACGTTTTCATGTTGAGATTCCTAAAAGCTGCTCAATCAAACAAGAAGGTATGCGAGAAAAACTTGCATCTAATTAAGCTCATATAGCCTGTAAAATCAAACGCGTAGGAATAGGCACATTTTAATACTACTATTTTTTTATCAGCTTGAACAACTCGCCTTCTACCTTATTGAGCTGTGCTTGGTTGAGTACGAAGCTCTGACGTTCAAGCCCTCCTTGCTCTGCGCATCAGCTATCTATGTATCCCGCTGCACTTTACATACGACTCCAGTTTGGACCGCGCTCCTAAACAAACACACCCACTACAATGTCTCCCAAATGAAGTAAGTAACCGTCTCTTTTATATCTCCGTCTAATTGCAGATCACTTGACTGATTACATTGGTTAAAAATAATATGAACCAATTGTTTTCATCACAGGGATTGTTCTGACATGATCTTAAGGTTCCATAAGGCTGCTAAGACAGGAAAACTGAAGGTCACTTATGAGAAGTACATAAATCCAGATCGAAGCAACGTCGCAGTCTTGAAACCTTTGGATAAGCTTCCTCTTTAAGTCCAACTCTACAACCGTCCAGTCTAAAGGTACACACTCGTATGTTTATGTAGCTGGAAACTTGTTTTCTGTTGGCTTTCTTTATTAAACTGTTCTTGTTTAATGAAATCGCAGGGGAAGAACATGGTCTCTAGCCAGATATTACAAAAAAACTCAGGCTAATGCTGATTCTTGATTAGGTGTGTTGGTTTTCTGTGTGCTTTAACCTATCGTGTAATATTACTGTTTCACATGATTATCAAGACAAAACTCCAATGTATTTTGACAAAGTTGTACAAAAGCTTCAGGAACACATTACACTTCTATGTTCCCTTAAAAGCTTGAAGTCAACCAAATCTACTACATAACATCAAATGTAAAAACTATATACACCTGAGAAGTGTGTCCTTGAGTATGTGTATAGAGCAACTCTACTTCAACTACGAGCATGTGATTAAACTGTCTGTGACAAGCATATCCTCTGTCTGGTCCACTGTCCGTCTCACCACTTGATAGAACTCAATCCATGAAGACGAATACGAGTCTACAGGACCGAAGAAGAAGGTTGGCTTGGGACTACTTGCAGTAGAAGCAGTCACCAAATCCAAAACAGAAACTGCAGGTTTGAGCTGATGAGGGAAATTGAATGCCAAGTTATCGACTCTATGCTCGTAGATTTTGCCATTACGGTCGAGTTTATACCGAGAAGTACCCTGAAACTCTCCTTTAGCTTCCCATGGAACTCTAGGCACACCTTTTAGATTCCACCTGATGAGAATCATGTTCTCTGATGGCTGCCATACCCTGAAGATCTCTAGTGAGATGTCTCTAAACAATATCTTCCCGTGGAATCTGAGTGCCCAGAAGATCAATTTGTAGTTCTCAATCCCACTGAATGTGTTCATCGGATCCACAAATGTTACATCGTCCCTGTAAAACAAATAAAATTTCACAACATTAACAAACAGAGATCAAAGGAAGATCCTTTTTCTATCCAGACGATAGATTTTTGCAGATTGCATCCAAAGATTCTTCCTTTCATTCAACAATCGAATACCCAGATGAGTTAATTTACCTGTAGATGTCGTAGTTTAGATCTCTAGTGAAGATCAAAGGCAAGTCTTCACGAAGCGTACGGACAGCGACACCGAGATTGATATAGAATTCATTTCTGTCTTGGTTTTGCTTATCTTTCGCAGTTGGTGTTGTCTTCACCTGCGCATCAGGAAGAGGAGGAGACTGCACGCTAGAAAGAGAGAGTGTAGAGAGATTATCCTCCTCAAATTCGTAGCTAACTGAAGACGACGACGACGACGACGAAATAGATTGACTGAAAATGGGTTTAAGGTTTGGGGATTTTCCGGTTTGACGAAGGATTGAAGGAGATAGATTAGGAAGAAGAAAAGCCATGACTCCGTGGATTTGAGAGCTTGTCTTTGTTTCTTCTTTACATTTCCATGGCGAAGATTCTGAGCCAGAGAATGTCTAGTGGAGAAGAGCAATGAAGCACGGATCTTTGTTGGAAGATAGATAACCAGGAGCTCGCTCTCTTTATTTGTGTTTATTTTTAGTGGTTTCAAATTAAACTCATTATTTTATTTTTTTTATTTTCACCTTTATTACATAATTATTACTCACCAAAACAGCACGCAGTGCATTTTACGAAAAGTTAGACTGCGTGTCTTTCGTTCAGACTATATCTAAAACCACATACAATGTGCATCCAATAAACAGAGACGACAAAACATTCAAAGGACTTGAAAAAACCCGACATTCATTCGATTATCAAGACAGACAAAACGACACGTAGAGAACACAAACTAAAAATAAACACTAATTTCACTAGAAGATTACATAACTTATCATCATTCTCTTTTTCTGGTCTGTGTTCTCCCTAGAAGCTAAAGAAATCTAATTGCATTTGTGTTCAGGACGATGAGTGAACTCAAAGTCTATGTGAACAAAAGCTCGTTCCACCTCAGCGAGCTGCTCAAGCTTCTCCTGAAGAGTCTCTCCGATGTTGTGAGCCTCTTGCAGCCTCATGTCCTCTGGCAAAACAATGTCCACTTCCACAAAGTAGTGTGACCCAAAAGTGTAAGCCCTTACTGTGTCAATGTGCTTGATCTGTTCGTGATGGTTCCATATCAGAAAAGTCAGCTTCGCCAAGAAATCTGGCGGCGCAGAGCGTCCGATCAGCGAATGGACGTTCTCTAGTACGGTTCTTGCCCATGTTCCAATGGTGTACAGAGCAATCTGCAACCACAAATAAATAAATAAAAATAAAGAAACGTTTTATTTCATCCCACGAGACATTAATTTCTTGATCAAGGGTGTGTACTTACGAGAATAGCACCGGAGGGATCAATCCACCAGTAGAATTTGACGGCCAAGACAGCTGTTGTTAAGCCGACTGAGTTGGTGACGACATCGAAGAGGTGATCCTGGGCGTAGGCTCTGACGATTTCGTTCTGAAACCCTCTGCAGTAAAGCATGAGTAGAAACTTGATTATGGTGACAGAGACCATGATCCCGATCATCCATTTCTCCTCTGTGCTATTCATATGAATACCAGTCTGTAACAAGAAGATTAATTGGTTAAATACATCAAATAACTGATGAAAACAGTTGCTAGAAAACATTGAAATGTACCTTGGAGACTAGTTGCCTTCCTGACTCTAGCAAAACTTGCAGTCCAAGAGTTGCCATTACGGAAGCAAACACAATGATGCCCTGTTAAAACCAAAACGTTATTACTTTGATTCCCGTTAGGCTTGCAAAGACAGAAACATTGTGTTTTGTGATAATTTGGTTTGGCCTAAAGGATGTGAATCAGAGCACAAAGCTTTACTTTTGATAGACAGAACATACCACAGGTTGCATACGTCGCTTGCCTATTGGATAGTGAAACTGGTTCGGTTTACTCATGGCGTTAGCCGTAAACCAGAGAATAAAACCAGACAAGAGATCCAAGAGAGAGTCCAAAGTTGAAGCAATCACAGCCATGGATCTGCTCTCCATAGAGGCATAAACTTTAGCCACAAAAAGCACCAAATTTGTTGCGTTGGAGATGTGAACTGCAAGTCTCTCACTCTTTGCAAGCTTCTTCAATTCCTCCTGTTCAAACCAAAAACATTAAAGGACTAAATCACAAAGAGACATACCATAAGACAGAGACTAAAGAAAATTAAGAAGAAAAGTAGAGGCGGACCTCAGTCGGAGCTCCAGATGCAAAACCAGATTCGTGGATAGTCTCCATCTCATTGAAACCCTCGAGGAGCCTCTCTTGCTTCTTGTAGTATTCAGAGACTTTACGTTCCTTTCCTGCATTGAGACGACACAGAAAGAAAGAGAGAGAGAGAGAGAAGATTTAAACTTAATTAAACCCTTTTCAAGATGTAACAACTCCTTGATGGGTTTAACATTTTCCCAATCATTCATTCCTAAACGTGTTTGAGAATCTGATTCAGCGTCCACATAACTTTAAAACAAATAATCTGGCATATTCAAACTCCAAAAGATTCCACCAAAAAAGCTTGATAACTTTGAATCAACAGAAGAAAAAGTTTAATATTCCCTGAATCAATCAATATAAAGGGTCTTTAAACAGAACATCATACAAACATAATGATAACTCTATAACTTTTCCAGAAGACTAGATTATACTTCAAACTATTTCTCTTAATAACTGTATTTATTTTCCGAACAAGTTTCGACGGAAGAAGAATCACTTAGGGATGAGTGTGGCGCTTCATAAACCAACAATTTCACATTTTCATATAAACGCTTCATAAACTCATGGTCGACGATCCTGAGTATACGTACAGGATAAGTATATATACATACATAATACATCCACACGAAACGGTTTGAGAGCAGATCACGGAAAGGAATTAAAAACTGTAACACGAAGAACAAAACTTACTCGGAGTACGGAAATAGCGAGAAAACCGAGTACGAGCATCGTGACGGCCGATGGAAGACGGTGATGATGAAGGGAGTCGAAAAGTGTCGAGGCTCAGACGCCAAGACGGCGAAAGCGGCGGCGGCGGCGCATCGTCGCTAGGTAAAAGCTCGACGTTGTATTCGTCGGCAGTACGGACTATATGCTCCGTCGCCATTCTCTGATCGCTCTCTCTCTCTCTCTCTCTCTCTTTCTCTCTTAGCGTTCGAATTTCGAAAAGCAATTTAAAAGTGTCTCTGGGGAAGTTGTAAAGAGAAACCAATTTTCTTTTGCTTTGTATGAAGGTGTTAAGCAATAAGCATACGAGTCTCGTACACAACTCTCTCTATATTGTGTGATAGAAAACAAAAAAGAGCACAAGATATCATTTGTATAATAGAAGCATAATTTTAAAATGTAAATTTGCAAAATTTAAACTTTGGGAAATTTACATTCTTTGGAACCAAAAGGAGAAGTTCAATTCAATAGTAGAATCAATACTCTTTAATTTTGGGTTGCATTGGTAAAAAGTTAAGCTTATGAGGAATTGGTGGTATACACTTATGTAATATAGCATGTATGATATTTTGCACTTTAAATTTGTTAAGAAAACATTCAGGATAGTAATATGTACACCAAATACATTTGTCTTTTATGTGCTCTTCAAAATGTGCACAAAATGGGAAATTTGTAGTGAATGTATATGTAATATGTAAGAGGGTTATTCGTATGTTGCTGTGTTGACGAAGTAGGTGGTCACTGGTGATGAAAAAGGCGTGGTCCAAAGCTACGTTGCACGGAAACGGAAACGGAATAAATTTCATAAAGTTGAATGTTGATTTTTTCCGAAAATAATTTATAATACCAAAACTGATGTCATGTAATAAATCATATTAATCATTCATTTATTTAATATTTAAATTAATCATTTACAGTAGAATTTCTATAAAGTAATACTCGATAAAGTAATAATCACTATAAGATAATAAATTTCTCCGGTCCCAACTCGGGCCGGTGTAAAAATAAGCAATATGCGATAAGATGATAAGATAATAATATTTTTGAAATTCCTATGTAAAAATATGGTCCCAATAATAAGTTAAAATAATAATTATATATAACTATACATATATATGCCTAATAAAATTTATTAAATTATGAATTTAAGTTTATCTCTAACTTTTTATTATATAAAAAACTCATAATGCAATTTCTATACGTATCTAAAATTGCTAAATATGTTCTAAACATATTATTTATTTATTTTATGTTTAAATACAATCAAAAGTATCATTGTACTATTTTCACATTTATTATCAATATTACTAACTATATTTTTTTATAAATTTTTAACTTTTATCATGTATCAAATTTTATATAAATATTTTAAGCTAATAA